>JAQYXR010001273.1:0-36589 GCA_030545055.2 Neoaliturus tenellus | reverse complement strand
ATGATTTTGTGTTTATGTTAACATGATTTGTGTTGAACCTAAATTTTTCTTTGTAATAAATGGATAAGATATCTGTTAATGAAGCTAAAAAATTAGATGATATTGAGAAAAAATTAATAAAAGAATTTAAAAATCAAATTAAAATTGAAGATAATTATGAAAAAATTAAACAAAAAGCATATGAACCTATAACATCAGCGATTGGTAAAGTTGAAAATAAAATTGGTGAAGTCTTAAATGAAAATAAAAACCTAATGGAATTGGTACCTGTTGTTAATAATTTTGCTAATATATCAATACCAGAAACTGAAGAATTAAATTTACCTTCAAGTACTCCATTTAGACCAATCAGACAGCCAATAATTCAAGAAGAATCGACATTTATTGACCCAAACTTAATTTCACCTCAAACATTAGATAAAATTATTGGTCCATTAGCACAAAAATATTTACCAAGAACAAAAGATGATAAATTTGGTTTATATTGGAATAAACATAAAAAATCATTTATGATTGGTGATAAAATAACTGTAATTGATAATGATGATTTAATAATTGATGATAAAAAATATAATGGAACACATGGATTATGGAGATTGTTAACTTATGAAAAGAAACCAGATAATAATTTATATACACAAGATGATTTAAATAATTATTCAAAGATTTTATGGGAAACTAATTCAATTTATAAAAATAATGATCCAAATAGTAAAAAAACCAAATCTAGTAAAGGTGATAAATATATTAATTAATTAAACATATTTGGGAATTAAAAGGGGAAATTGAAGGTTCAGGAATCAGACAATATACAGAAAATAAAATTGAATATAGATTTATAGATGATTTAAATAAATTAGATAATATTATTAATTATATATATGCACAAGAAAAAGCTGGTAATAATAATTTTTTAAATGAAAAGAAAGCAATTAAAGACTTTATATCAAATAAATTAGATGAATTAATTGAAAAACCTGAAGGAATTAAGTATTTAAAAAGAATTTTGGCAAATATTTCATCACCATTATTAAAAGATGGATCAGGTATTTTAAATGATGTTATAAATAATTTACCTTTTGAATTACATGTACCTGGTTATCAATATCTAGGGCCTGGAACTAAATTAAATAAAAGAGTAAAAAGAGGTGATCCTGGAATAAATGATTTTAGATAAAGCTGCTAAAGAACATGATTAATTTTATAGAGATCATAAAGATACAAAATCTAGAAATGAAATAGCTGATAAAATTTTACAAGATAAAGCATGGGATATAGTAACATCAAATGATTATGGAATTGGTGAAAGATTAGTTGCATTACCAACATCAGGTGCTATGTGGATGAAAAGAAAATTTGGTATGGGTTTAGAAGTAGGATTAAAATTTTAATAAAATTTTTCATTAATTAAGTTAATCTATATTATAAAAAAAACTATAAATTTTTTTCTTAATAAATGGAAAAAACAAATATAAACTTGACAGATAATCAAAAATCAAAAATAAAATTAGCATTTAAAAATAAAAGATCAGTTATAATTCAATTTAATATTGATCAATTTAATGAAAATGGAAAAGATATTATATTATTATCTAAAAGACAAATTAATAAACTAAATAAACATAAAAAATTAAATAAAGGATTAAGATTTGAATTTTCATATAATCAATTAAAAGAAATAAAAAATGGTGGATTACTAAAAGAATTTTAGATTTTGCTGATAATATACCTATAGTTAAAAATTATACACCAAATGTTAGAAAGGGAGCAAAAGTAGTAAAAGAATCTATAATTCCTAAATTTAGAATTTTGTTGATTGGTTAGATCATGAATTAAAAAATGTAGAAGGATCTGGTTTAGATAAAAAAACATTAAAATATATGAAACAAAATTATAAAAAAATTTTGAACCACTAACATTAGGTGAATTAGAAAAATTGTGTAAAAATATAAAATATTTTAGAGGTGTATTTATGAGAGATATATTACCTAATAAAGTTAATAAATTTGAATGTGGAATTATAAATTTAGATTCATTTGATGGAAATGGAACTCATTGGGTTTGTTATTATAAAAAAGATAAAATTAAATATTATTTTGATTCATATGGAAATATAGTTAATAAACCACCAATAGAATTAGTTAAATATTTAGGAAAAGATAATATATTTTATAATGATAATCAAATTCAAAATTATAATGATCCACCAATTTGCGGTCATTTATGTATTTTTATATTAAATGAATTAAATAAAAATAAAAAATTTAATAACATAATAAATAAATTAATCCTTAATAAATATGGATTCACAAAATATATTTGATCTGTTTGGAAGACAGAAAAAACATCCAATTAATATTAAAGAAGATTATATAATTCCAAATTAAATACATTTTTTAATAATTTTAGTAAAAGTTTTAAAAGTCATGTAAAAAAGACTGAAAATTTAGTAAATGCTATTGGTTTATCAAAAAATTATATAAATATTAATGGTAAAAGAATTGTTAATGTAAAACCAAGTATAAATAAATATGATGTTATAGTTAAGTCAGAATTAGATGAAGTTTTAGATTCAATTATTGAAATTGGTAGTGATTATTCAGAAACTAAAAAAGATTTAAATAAAATTTTAGAATTTTTAATTAATATTGGAAAACATGTTGAAAATTTAGAAGAAAAATTAGAAAAAGAACTAAAATTTCTATTTGATGGAGTCAATAAATCAATAAAAGAATTAAATGCAGAAATAATACTAATTAAAGGAGATATAGATAAATTACAATAATTTATTTATATAAATGGAGTTGATTTATTGTCTTAAATGTAAACAAAAAACTAATTCTAAAGATATTCAGATAATAAAATTAAAAAATATAAATATAATTAAATCAAAATGTTGTATTTGTAATTCAAAGAAAAGTTGTTTTACAAAATTTTCTCCCTAATAAATGGCTCTATACAGTTCATTTGATTTATTCATTATCAGAAACCAAAATCAATTAAACAAAGATGATTGGGATGATATTTCTGAAAAATATGAATTGAGTATTAATATGATGAGATTGTTTCAAAATAAATTAAATTGGCAAAAAATTGCTCAACATCAAAATTTAACTATAGATTTTATTACTGAATTCATAAATTATCAACTAAAAGATTATATTGATTTGATTTGTAAATATCAAGATTTAACTGAATATTTCATTCATGATTATGCTTTTACATTAAATTGGGAATTAATTTTAGAACATCAAAAAATATCAGCAAAATTTATACTTGATCATGCTACAGAAATTGAGTATTTTAAAAGTAAAAATGAAATTGATACATAAATAAAATTTGACATTATAAAATCATAAAAATTAAATTATGAAAATTTTACTTGTTTTAAAAAAGCTTTTGATTTAAAAAATTATCCTTAATAAATGGCTGATTACAAAAAATATATAAATGATATTGAAAGAGCTGAATACAAAAATTTCTATCCATTATCTAAATTACATTTAAATGAACCTAATAAAAAAACTGAATTTAATATAGATTTTGGAGATGGATTTTGTACTTCTAAATTTCAATTTTATATATCTGGTAAATTGACTAAATCTGATGGAACTGCATATGATAATGGTGCTAATATAAAATTAATTGATAATTTTTGTTCCATTTTTATTTTCAAAAATTGAAGTTAGAAAACATAATAAATTGATTGATGAAATTGAATATCCTGGTCTATTAAGTACAATTAAAGGTACTATAACTTATTCAAAATCAGAAATAAATCAAATTAATAATGGTTTTGAATCAAATTTTAGTAAAGCATTTGAAGCAATTGGTAATTTAACTCATTTTGGATTAGGATTTTTTGAAAATGTAAATATTCCAATATACAAAGGAGGTTTTAATATAACATTTATTAGATCACAAGATAATGATGCAATTTTTAGATGGAAAACTAAAAAGGCTGATGGAACTTATGATAATGCAACATTACCAGCTGAAGGTAAAATAACAGTTGATGAATTTTTTATTAGAGTTCCTATAATTGAATACAAAACAACAAGTAAAATTCAATTAATTAATGAACTAAGCAAATTTGAAAAAGTAAATTTTCATTTTAATCATTGGCAATGCATTGAACAAAAAAATATTACAGGAAAGAATTTAAGTTTGGATATAACAAATATCTATAGAAATATTTATAATCCAAAATTTATTATAATTGGATTTCAAAAATCAAGAACAAATGATCAGTTATATGATACTTCTAAATTTGATAGTATGTATATAAAAAATATAAGAGTAAAACTAAATGGTCATTATTACCCTGATGAATTGGAAAACTTTGACATATTCAATGAAAAATTTAGAATTATGTATGAAATGTATCAAGATTATAAAAAGTTTATTATAATAGTAGTAAAATGTATTATAATCCAACAGAATTTCTAGAAAATAGACCAATTTATGTAATTGATACTACAAAAAATCCAACAAATATTTCAAGTTCAAAAAATGATATTATTATTAATGCAGATTTTGATTATGATATAGTAGCTACTAGTAAAACAAATTGTTATATTATTATTGTATCTGAAAAATTACTTGAATATAATATAATCAAAAATGATATAATTGAAATAAATTAATCTATATTCTTAAAAATCATATATTAAAATTTACTTGTTTTAAAAAGCTTTAAATTTACAAAAATAAAACAAAATGAATGGATATGATGGTGTATTTTGTGTAGTGTTGTAAGTGTGCGTGTTTTCAGAATAGGCACCTTAGTTACTCGTCACTACCACCTAGCTTTTATGATATTTTGTATTTTTGAATTTGAACCCATCACTGCCACATTCCAGGTTTTTATGTCCCCAGGGGCATCATTTCAGGTTCTATTGAATTATTTGATTTTTAGATTTTTTTGTGCTAGGTGGAGGAGAGTGTATTATTTGAATTTTTTAGTGTGCGGTGTTGTAAGTGTAATGTTGTATTAATGGGATGGACGATAGGCGATTGATTGAAATGATTAATGGAAATAGATTGGTGGTTAATGGAAATGGATTGGTGATTATGAAGGATGAAATGGATGAGGCAAAGGGTGCACCCACCATAGTATCTTGTCACACGGCTTGTTTCACAGTCATTATCCTATGGCCACTCGGATAAAGACCTTCCACCAACCACTGGACTTCAACTATGTCCTCAATAAATTATGCCCGAAGTTTCGAGATTTGAACTCGGAACCTCAGGCATATGAGACTTGAACGTTAGCAATGAGCTAACCAGACTTCCGTTGAGTGATAAGACTGCATGGGTTTATCAGTTGAAGCGCTAGTAGTTCATGACTATTCCACTAGATAGTGCAACAATTGCCTATACTAAATAAATATCATTTTTAATCCTATTAATACATTATAGCCCATCATAAATCAACCAATTAAACATTTGTTTCAAATACTTTTACAAATAAATCAATTAACATATTAATGAATTTAAGAAACAACAAAAAAACTTATATCTCATTTAAAACCTAAGTTGTGAGGTATTATATCAAAGAGAAAAAAATATTAAATTCAATACAATTTTCAGATTAAAGATAACTTAATTATTAATAAAGTTATAATAGTTTAAAGTATTGGAGTTTGTGACAGGAAGTATTATTTTAACGGTCAGATAAGAGAGATAAGAGTGATAAGAGAATGTTCTCAACCAATATATTCTACAAGACTCATTATTTAACAACTGAAATCGTAGTTTATGAACTAAATAGGTTTATTTTATTAAATTTGCACAATAATTACTATAATTAGTATATATTTTGACCTGGGACCATGATAATTTCAGATTTCAAAAAAAAATATATAAAATTTGAAATTTTTTTTTAATAGAACTTAAAATATTCATTCATTAAAACAGTTAAAGAATAGGATAAGAAAGATTTACATTTAATTATTACAAACATTAAAACATTTGATGATAAAGAAACTATTCTAGTTTAATTTGAATAATTATTCAGTATTCGACAAAATTTTACTTGTTTTAGAAAAATTTTTATTCTGAAGACAATTTTATGTAAATTTAGGCATATTTGTAAAAAATTTCATGAAATTTGCATATTTTTCATAAAAATTAGAATAATGTTAGACTACAAATTGGCCAAAAAATGGCAAAAATATTGCATAATTGTATTAAAAAACTGTGAAATTTGTTTGATTTTTGATTGTCTCCAAAAGTGTCCTAGGAACCCCATAGTACTATCTACTTATATATATATATATAATTTATATGTGGGATATATACTTTTATGATAAACTAGACAATACTGGCAATAGTAAATATAAAATTTTAAAAGATTTAGTTAGTTGTTAGTTTATAATTTATTATATATTTTTAAAGTAACAAAAATTTAATACTATTTACAATGAAATTAATGAATATTATTATAATAAATTTAAGTCTTTATTCACTTATAAATTTAAATAAAAATAAATGATTAAACTAAAAAAAAATCTATGCAGCACAAATATATCCTCGAAAACTGGATTTAATTCGATTTTAAATATTAGAATTAGATTTAAAATATTATTTAAACTTTCAAATTATCAATATTAGCTTGATTATGTATTTTGAACATTTTGGTTATCAGCATGTGCTTATAATCTCAGTTGTTGAGTAAACGTGTTATGGTGAAACCACACTTGATACAATAGACGTCACACTATACAGGTTATAACGACTTTTTAAGTTATTCTTTTTTATCGTTTGTAAGTGGGCTGAAATAAGAAAATTTATTTCAACGTTACATTTATTTACACTTATGATATTCTAAGGATTATGAGCACTCGTTAGTCATCTGGTTTGTTAGTGAGGAATTGGAAATGAAATATAAGAGAACCCTTGAGACTGGTGGATGACAAGAGGCACCTTCAGGGGAAGGAAACTGATAAAGATGGTTCCATTACGGATGACAAAGGCCTTCCGACTCATTCCGACCTTCGATCTCTCCATCCACGGTTCTGCAGGGGATAACTCCATCGAGCTATGTGTATGTCATACATGAAAACAAGTGGTTGTTTGCATATAGCTATCGTTACTTTAATGATAGTTTAGCTTGACTGACTTTATAGAAAGAGACATAAATGTAAAAAAATTAATTTTTTACGATAAAAAATTACAGAGCGAACCTGAAAATTAGTTACGATTAATGTAACTTGACTGAAAACTTTAAAAAGGTCATAACTCTCTTATAAATTAACATGAAGCTGCATGTCTTCATGCAGCTTCATGTGCTATGAAGCTCATGCAATTACAGACCATATATTTAATTATAGACCATTATAGACCTATTAACATTTAAATAATTAAATGTGATAAAAATTTTACTATTAAGAAAATTCCACAATAACAAACATAATTATAATATATGCACATGATAGAGTATTGATTTTCAAGGTAGTTTTCCAGGTGTAATCAACTACAAATACAAATTTTTCAAAATAAACTACGATGTGAAATTGTAATCTTCTCTGTAATTAATGAAAGTTCATTTAATATATACATTTGATATACGATTTTATTAACTGTCAGTTTGACATAAAATAAAGTCTGGTTAATGACACAGTTTAAAATTTTCAGTACATAGTAGCTTCTTTAAAATATAAAACTAATCCTGCGTAAAAAGGATCTTCTAATACTGTAAATAGTTTTAAAAGTCAAGTGGCTTTTCGTGGCGTAAATTGTTTTGTAAATTAAATATTTTTAATACTGTGATAAACTATTCTTTCTAAGTCTACCGTTTTTATGCTTTATAAAAGAAAAATAAATAAGAAGATAAAATAAACAAATACAAATTTGTTTTTATAAAAAACGATTAACGCATTTTGATAAGAGAAAAAAAGTACATATAAAACACACACTATGGTTCATATCATTTAGTTTTAACTCTAAACTTCCAAAAGCTAAAACATTCAATATTTAATACAACAAAACCAACACCAGCCACTTTTACACAGATCTTCACCACATCCTCCCACATGCAAAGGTTGCTTTGTCTGTCAAAAGCGTCGTCTGCTTCACTCCATTGTTGTTCGCTTTGGCTTCGATGCTGACGCAACGTTTTAAACGCTCGAAGACATTTGACGGAAACGCTTCTCTCGCTCTTTTGTAGGACAGTTTTGTCTCCAATGGAAATGGAAAATACCATTCACTTTTTCGAAAAGAGTTTGAGAATTTTTCCCATTTTACATATTTTAGTGTGAAATGGTGAACGAATAAGGAAACTTGTTGATTTTCCTTTGAGAAATTGTATTAATTGTTTCTGATAGTACTATCAGCATGAGTATGTCTGTTAAGATTTTGTTATCAGATATATGCAGACCCTGGAGGATTTCAACAAGCTGCTGCTTCTGCCGATATAAAAAGCAAATTACATTAATACGATTTTAAATGCAAGTTTTGGAATAAATGTTTAAATTCATTTCTTTATCAAGTATACTTTATAAAGTAAATACTTAGTAATGTCTTAAAGAAAAATAAAATGTTAATACAAAAAGTATACATCTGTAAAATAATTTAATATTCTTTGTACATCCCACATAAAAAGGAAATGCATCAATTACGATATATATATGCATACATAAAAAAATTATTTATAGTTTAAAGCGTTTATTTCGCAAAACAAGCTAGAAGCCGGTTGAAGGTAGCGCCGAAAAAAATGCAAATTGGGTCATGTTTGTAGCTAACTGTAACCTTTGTTACCATATTGGCCAATTGGGATGCTAAACAGTGCAGCTGGAGGGAACTGGATTGGCCTTTATAAAACAATGGAATATAAAACTACGGGCTGAAAATACACTTTCAATGAGCTTATATATTGAAACTGTCAATAAATTAAAATTAAACACCTTTTGCATGACCAAATAAAAAGTAAAAACTTAGGCTCTACATTAAACTAATGAAGGTAAACGTGTAATAAGTATGTAATATAGAATTAGCCAAACTACTAGGATGGAAACTCCGCCGTGTTGAGTTACTTTTACTAAATAAAAAACTCGTGTACAGTACATTTTAATTCTGCCCTAGTTTTCCTGATTATGTCTTTTTGCACAAATGAACTAGGGTACGTGTTATAAAAGTCGGTGTGCTTCCCTCGGCAGAAAAATGACCAACGTAGGGTATGCAAAAGAACCTTTAGTAATTTAGAAAGCTGTAAAGTCGTTTATGTCCCACTCAGAATTTTATGTGTAATTTAGGTTTACCTTTACGTTTTTTGTCGTCCCAACCAATCATTCATGGACGTGTGTTCAATCGATTCCTCTCCCCAGGTTGGCGATGTGTTTAATGTCAAGCAAAGGAAGCTTTCGTCACAACTTTAGGGTTATATCAATGATTTGTTATATTTGAGCAAGACTAGAGGTTGTTTTAAGTTTTATTTAGGTATGCATAGTTGCCGAGTTTGAAAAAAATAGCATTACCTGGTTGTGAATGAAATATCTTTAATTTGTGCCTCGTTAGTGTTGCAGTTTTTATTTCTGTTATTGTAGTTTTCGATTTATTTGTTTTTAGTTTAGTATTTTTAGAATAAAACACAGTAAATAAAGAAGTTATAACTAAATGTAAAGTTGAATATTTTAAGTAAACCCACAAAAAGTTGCTTTTGGCAGGGTAAATATTTTATTTGTAACTCTTAACTTTATCTAGGTATATAGCAAGAATCAAAAACAGTAATTTGTAAAGGACGAACATGGACTAGGTTTTCAAAGAGATGCCTCAAAGCAGGATAAATCAAAATCAAAACCACTGTATAGATGGCCAGAAGCTGAAGTGCATCAATGACCAGCAGACTGGGTAACTGGGTTAATCATCACTTGAGTCTGTCGTCACCAGGCTCCCTACTACACAACCTCACAATACCCCTGAATGGAAGGCCAGAAGCTGAAGTGCATCAATGACCAGCGGACTAGGTAACTGGGTTAATCATCACTTGAGTCTGCCACCACCAGGCTCCCTACTACACAACCTCACAATACCACTGTATGGAAGGCCAGAAGCTTAAGTGCATCAATGACCAGCAGACTGGGTAACTGGGTTAATCATCACTTGAGTCTGTCGTCACCAGGCTCCCTACTACACAACCTCACAATACCCCTGAATGGAAGGCCAAAAGCTGAAGTGCATCAATGACCAGCGGACTAGGTAACTGGGTTAATCATCACTTGAGTCTGTCGTCACCAGGCTCCCTACTACACAACCTCACAATACCCCTGAATGGAAGGCCAGAAGCTTAAGTGCATCAATGACCAGCAGACTGGGTAACTGGGTTAATCATCACTTGAGTCTGTCGTCACCAGGCTCCCTACTACACAACCTCACAATACCCCTGAATGGAAGGCCAGAAGCTTAAGTGCATCAATGACCAGCAGACTGGGTAACTGGGTTAATCATCACTTGAGTCTGTCGTCACCAGGCTCCCTACTACACAACCTCACAATACCCCTGAATGGAAGGCCAGAAGCTTAAGTGCATCAATGACCAGCAGACTGGGTAACTGGGTTAATCATCACTTGAGTCTGTCGTCACCAGGCTCCCTACTACACAACCTCACAATACCCCTGAATGGAAGGCCAGAAGCTTAAGTGCATCAATGACCAGCAGACTGGGTAACTGGGTTAATCATCACTTGAGTCTGTCGTCACCAGGCTCCCTACTACACAACCTCACAATACCCCTGAATGGAAGGCCAGAAGCTTAAGTGCATCAATGACCAGCAGACTGGGTAACTGGGTTAATCATCACTTGAGTCTGTCGTCACCAGGCTCCCTACTACACAACCTCACAATACCCCTGAATGGAAGGCCAAAAGCTGAAGTGCATCAATGACCAGCGGACTAGGTAACTGGGTTAATCATCACTTGAGTCTGTCGTCACCAGGCTCCCTACTACACAACCTCACAATACCCCTGAATGGAAGGCCAGAAGCTTAAGTGCATCAATGACCAGCAGACTGGGTAACTGGGTTAATCATCACTTGAGTCTGTCGTCACCAGGCTCCCTACTACACAACCTCACAATACCCCTGAATGGAAGGCCAGAAGCTGAAGTGCATCAATGACCAGCAGACTGGGTAACTGGGTTAATCATCACTTGAGTCTGTCGTCACCAGGCTCCCTACTACACAACCTCACAATACCCCTGAATGGAAGGCCAGAAGCTGAAGTGCATCAATGACCAGCGGACTAGGTAACTGGGTTAATCATCACTTGAGTCTGTCGTCACCAGGCTCCCTACTACACAACCTCACAATACCCCTGAATGGAAGGCCAGAAGCTGAAGTGCATCAATGACCAGCGGACTAGGTAACTGGGTTAATCATCACTTGAGTCTGTCGTCACCAGGCTCCCTACTACACAACCTCACAATACCACTGTATGGAAGGCCAGAAGCTTAAGTGCATCAATGACCAGCAGACTGGGTAACTGGGTTAATCATCACTTGAGTCTGCCACCACCAGGCTCCCTACTACACAACCTCACAATACCACGGCATGGAAAGCCAGAAGCTTAAGTGCATCAATGACCAGCAGACTGGGTAACTGGGTTAAACATCACTTGAGTCTGCCACCACCAGGCTCCCTACTACACAACCTCACAATACCACGGCATGGAAGGCCAGAAGCTTAAGTGCATCAATGACCAGGACTGGGTAACTGGGTTAATCATCACTTGAGTCTGCCACCACCAGGCTCCCTACTACACAAACTCAAAATACCACTGAATGGAAGGCCAGAAGCTTAAGTGCATCAATGACCAGGACTGGGTAACTGGGTTAATCATCACTTGAGTCTGCCACCACCAGGCTCCCTACTACACAACCTCACAATACCACTGAATGGAAGGCCAGAAGCTTAAGTGCATCAATGACCAGGACTGGGTAACTGGGTTAAACATCACTTGAGTCTGCCACCACCAGGCTCCCTACTACACAACCTCACAATACCACTGAATGGAAGGCCAGAAGCTTAAGTGCATCAATGACCAGGACTGGGTAACTGGGTTAATCATCACTTGAGTCTGCCACCACCAGGCTCCCTACTACACAACCTCACAATACCACTGAATGGAAGGCCAGAAGCTTAAGTGCATCAATGACCAGGACTGGGTAACTGGGTTAATCATCACTTGAGTCTGCCACCACCAGGCTCCTTACAACACACACACCCACAATACCACGGTATGGACGGCCAGAAGCTGAAGTGCATCAATGACCAGGACTGGGTAACTGGGTTAAACATCACTTGAGTCTGCCACCACCAGGCTCCTTACAACACACACACCCACAATACCACGGTATGGCTGGCCTGAAGCTGAAGTGCATCAATGACCAGGACTGGGTAACTGGGTTAAACATCACTTGAGTCTGCCACCACCAGGCTCCTTACAACACACACACCCACAATACCACGGTATGGACGGCCAGAAGCTGAAGTGCATCAATGACCAGAACTGGGTAACTGGGTTAAACATCACTTGAGTCTGCCACCACCAGGCTCCTTACAACACACACACCCACAATACCACGGTATGGCTGGCCTGAAGCTGAAGTGCATCAATGACCAGGACTGGGTAACTGGGTTAAACATCACTTGAGTCTGCCACCACCAGGCTCCTTACAACACACACACCCACAATACCACGGTATGGACGGCCAGAAGCTGAAGTGCATCAATGACCAGGACTGGGTAACTGGGTTAAACATCACTTGAGTCTGCCACCACCAGGCTCCTTACAACACACACACCCACAATACCACGGTATGGCTGGCCTGAAGCTGAAGTGCATCAATGACCAGGACTGGGTAACTGGGTTAAACATCACTTGAGTCTGCCACCACCAGGCTCCTTACAACACACACACCCACAATACCACGGTATGGACGGCCAGAAGCTGAAGTGCATCAATGACCAGGACTGGGTAACTGGGTTAAACATCACTTGAGTCTGCCACCACCAGGCTCCTTACAACACACACACCCACAATACCACGGTATGGCTGGCCTGAAGCTGAAGTGCATCAATGACCAGGACTGGGTAACTGGGTTAAACATCACTTGAGTCTGCCACCACCAGGCTCCTTACAACACACACACCCACAATACCACGGTATGGACGGCCAGAAGCTGAAGTGCATCAATGACCAGGACTGGGTAACTGGGTTAAACATCACTTGAGTCTGCCACCACCAGGCTCCTTACAACACACACACCCACAATACCACGGTATGGACGGCCAGAAGCTGAAGTGCATCAATGACCAGGACTGGGTAACTGGGTTAAACATCACTTGAGTCTGCCACCACCAGGCTCCTTACAACACACACACCCACAATACCACGGTATGGACGGCCAGAAGCTGAAGTGCATCAATGACCAGAACTGGGTAACTGGGTTAAACATCACTTGAGTCTGTCACCACCAGGCTCCCTACTACACAACCTCACAATACCACTGAATGGAAGGCCAGAAGCTTAAGTGCATCAATGACCAGGACTGGGTAACTGGGTTAAACATCACTTGAGTCTGCCACCACCAGGCTCCCTACTACACAACCTCACAATACCACTGAATGGAAGGCCAGAAGCTTAAGTGCATCAATGACCAGGACTGGGTAACTGGGTTAAACATCACTTGAGTCTGCCACCACCAGGCTCCTTACAACACACAACCTCACAATACCACGGTATGGACGGCCAGAAGCTGAAATGCATCAACGACCAGGACTGGGTAACTGGGTTAAACATCACTTGAGTCTGCCACCACCAGGCTCCTTACAACACACACCCACAATACCACGGTATGGCTGGCCTGAAGCTGAAGTGCATCAACGACCAGGACTGGGTAACTTTGTTAAACATCACTTGAGTCTGCCACCACCAGGCTCCTTACAATACACACCCACAATACCACGGTATGGCTGGCCTGAAGCTGAAGTGCATCAATGACCAGGACTGGGTAACTGGGTTAAACATTACTTGAGTCTGCCACCACCAGGCTCCTTACAATACACACCCACAATACCACGGTATGGACGGCCAGAAGCTGAAGTGCATCAATGACCAGGACTGGGTAACTGGGTTAAACATCACTTGAGTCTGTCACCACCAGGCTCCTTACAACACACAACCTCACAATACCACGGTATGGACGGCCAGAAGCTAAAGTGCATCAACGAAAAGGACTGGGTAACTGGGTTAAACATCACTTGAGTCTGTCACCACCAGGCTCCTTACAACACACAACCTCACAATACCACGGTATGGACGGCAGAAGCTGAAATGCATCAACGACCAGGACTGGGTAACTGGGTTAAACATCACTTGAGTCTGTCACCACCAGGCTCCTTACAACACACAACCTCACAATACCACGGTATGGACGGCCAGAAGCTGAAGTGCATCAACGACCAGGACTGGGTAACTGGGTTAAACATCACTTGAGTCTGTCACCACCAGGCTCCTTACAACACACAACCTCACAATACCACGGTATGGACGGCAGAAGCTGAAATGCATCAACGACCAGGACTGGGTAACTGGGTTAAACATCACTTGAGTCTGTCACCACCAGGCTCCTTACAACACACAACCTCACAATACCACGGTATGGACGGCCAGAAGCTGAAGTGCATCAACGACCAGGACTGGGTAACTGGGTTAAACATCACTTGAGTCTGTCACCACCAGGCTCCTTACAACACACAACCTCACAATACCACGGTATGGACGGCAGAAGCTGAAGTGCATCAACGACCAGGACTGGGTAACTGGGTTAAACATCACTTGAGTCTGTCACCACCAGGCTCCTTACAACACACAACCTCACAATACCACGGTATGGACGGCAGAAGCTGAAATGCATCAACGACCAGGACTGGGTAACTGGGTTAAACATCACTTGAGTCTGTCACCACCAGGCTCCTTACAACACACAACCTCACAATACCACGGTATGGACGGCAGAAGCTGAAATGCATCAACGACCAGGACTGGGTAACTGGGTTAAACATCACATGAGTCTGCCACCACCAGGCTCCTTACAACACACACAGTCACAATACCACGGTATGGACGGCCAGAAGCTGAAGTGCATCAACGACCAGGACTGGGTAACTGGGTTAAACATCACTTGAGTCTGCCACCACCAGGCTCTTTACAACACACACAGTCACAATACCACGGTATGGACGGCAGAAGCTGAAATGCATCAACGACCAGGACTGGGTAACTGGGTTAAACATTACTTGAGTCTGCCACCACCAGGCTCCTTACAATACACACCCACAATACCACGGTATGGACGGCCAGAAGCTAAAGTGCATCAACGACCAGGACTGGGTAACTGGGTTAAACATCACTTGAGTCTGTCACCACCAGGCTCCTTACAACACACAACCTCACAATACCACGGTATGGACGGCAGAAGCTGAAATGCATCAACGACCAGGACTGGGTAACTGGGTTAAACATCACTTGAGTCTGCCACCACCAGGCTCCTTACAACACAGAACCTCACAATACCACGGTATGGACGGCAGAAGCTGAAATGCATCAACGACCAGGACTGGGTAACTGGGTTAAACATTACTTGAGTCTGTCGCACCAGGCTCCCTGCTACACACTCCCATACAATACTGCACGATAATGTAGACTGTATTTATAGCTTGAAAAAGTGCAAGAATTTTTTCAAGGTAATTGTTAGTGTAATTTACCTAAATCACAGATTTAAATTGTAATAGTAACTTTTTTAAGGCACTAAAACAATATAAAACAATATTTTTCTTTAGAGAAATTTGAATTTTGAAGTTTTGGTTTAGTTTTTTGAAAAGGATAAAGTAGTACATTCTATCCTTTGAACAAAGTTTATCGAATAATTTGGACAGTTTAATCCACAGATAATATAAGAAATTGCTTTTATTATTAGTAGTTGATAGCAGAAAATTTAATAGTATAGAAAATTAAAATTTGAAACAAGAACGGTGCTTTAGTGGGACTGCTCATTTATCACGGATGGATTATTCGATATTGCTAGGTAATCAAATAAATGGTAGAATATTTTCTGAACTATTTTAAAACTTTGAGGGGTTAGGACCACTTGCCCTAAAAGCGTTCGTGTACACGCTTAACAAAAATTTCACTGACGTTGATAAGCCAAAATAACATATTATCCAACATATTATAAATTTTTAAGTATCATGAAACATTAGTATAATGGTGTAGTAAAAAATTGTTTAACATTGTTTGAAAATGTTTGTATCAACAGTATCAAAAGACAAACCGTTGCCCGTATTGCCACAACACAGGCCAAAGACATGATACAGCTTTGGTGTGTCGGCAACCAGACTCGGTTTGCGGTCCTCCTCCCCCCGTCACATTATGTCCCCCACCACCATGCGTGCGTTATGCAGAACAAATTTTTGTTGTTTGTTGCACACATAAAACTCCATTATATGTAAGTTAGAGGTCAATAACGAATTCATTTGTGTGAATATTCAGCAACACTTTTGTTTTTGCTTACGTGAGATGTACAGTAACTTATACGCTCAGAGCGCAACTAATTTTTTATTATGTTGCTCTTGCTGATACTTCGATTATAAGTGCTTTCACGAATAAATTTATACATGTTTATCTTCTTTGATACAAAATTGTCCGTTGATTTTCATTTAAACAATTTAATACAGTTTTAAACCATGAAATTTAATATCCAATATTTATTTATTATGAGGGTATTTCAAATAATTTATTCTATTTAAAGGCAAAGACTATAATAGAATTAGCAAATACTTATAATATATTTTAAGTGATGAATATTATATAAGTAAAACAAAATAATTATATTATTTACAGTTATATTTTTTAGTAGTTTTAAGTAGGCCTAGTATTAAGTTAAAGTTACATTTTAATTGTGTTTACTCATTATTACATTATGTATTTGTCTCTTATGCCCTTATAACGGTGGATAAAGTGGCTAAAAGGTAAGGTCATAAAAAGTCGATTCAGTGTTTTCCAGCAATATATTTGAATTAAAAACAAACATCAAATAAACTAAGCATGTTTCATAAAATGGAAAAAAAACCTCTCAGTGACTTCAAGCTTCTGCGAATCAACCTATGAACGTTTCGTTATTTAAAACCACTCTCAGTACATCAGAGAGTGCAATCAAACCGTTGGTCAAATACCAAACGACATCGGGAGAGCGTCGGTCAGCTGATCATGGCCAAGTGCCATTGAAAGGTCATTCGGAGCGGATTTAATAAAATCCGTTGGGGAGAGGTTGATATTTCAATACCTACCTGCTGAACTGTCTGTCTGTTATTATTTTAGTATCATGGCATTTGTGGAACTGGCAAAGCACTATGATGTTAGAATTTTCATATCGTCATGACATTATGGCATTAAGATATCAATAAGATATTATTATTGCTAAATGGAATGATTAGAGTTAAAAATAAGTACTAAAATTATGTATTTTTCAATTTGTGTAAAATTGCTCGCTTGACTAGTCCACCTCACATGCTTCAGCCAATATGACTAGCATCACAGTTTGATCATGAAAACTTTTTTGAATGGGAAAGTACCAAAAAACTTAACATATCGTTTAACTTTATAAGTTCAATGAATATTGTAATAATAATTGTATGGCTTTTAGTGTAGTTTTAGTGTAGCAATTACCTTATAGCTTTCCTCGCTTGAAAGGTCTGCACTTCTTTGTTATCTAAGCAGGTGGACCAATGAAATAACGTTTCTTTCGAGCCAAGGGAGCGGCCGAACTATATTTTTGTTCCTGAGCCGGGAATTGATCCCTTGCTCGCTGGGTGACAACTCAGAGCTCTACCACTGAGCTACGTCCACTGCCTAATGGATATAATGCAATTACTTAAATAAAATTTATCTAACTGTGAATGCTAAGAGTCTTAATGAAGGATGGATACTAGCAAACGGAGTTAAAAACCATTTTACTACTCTTTATAGCACAAAATAAATTTCCTTTTCCCATAAAAAAAGCATTAAAGATTTTAACGAAGTATTAATTAATTGGTTTTCATTATTGGCATGTTAAATAAATAATGCCACATAATATTTTCTAACAGGCCAAGCCTATTAATATTTGAGACTACCCAATTATAAACTACTTCTTTCATGTCTTGTTACGTTCATAACAACCATTTATAATGCCGAATAGAGTACCAAAAGAAAGTGGATCTAAAGACAAACAAACATTTTAACTGAGATGTTGTTTGTGCCGGTGTTGGCTATAGTTAGACAGATGGCAAATAATGGATGTTTACAGGGCGGCGGAGTTTATCTGAGACTGGTTAACCAGAGGGACCGAACACACGAGTGTAGGCAGCGAAAACACGAATGTAGGCAGCGAAAACACGAGTGTAGGCAGCGAAAACACGAGTGTAGGCAGCGAAAACACGAGTGGCGGGTAAATGGGTGAGGGGGAGGGGTTAATCGGGGGGAGGGTGAGAATATGACGAGCTGAGGATTACACTTCAGCAGGAGAACAGAGCCTTTTTATCACAACGACACACTCGGGGTGAAAGCTATGATATCTTATATAGGGTATCATAAGATAGATCTAACACAAATATTGTTTTTCCAACACTTAAATATTTTAACTTAAAATTATGATTGTTAAAAATATGATTGTTTAAAATTATTTTTTTATTAACTTGACGAAACAACAACCTATCTCTTATTGCAGTGTCCTAAAGCTTCTAAAGAGTCTCGCGCTTCTACCGTTGGTAACAGATGCAATAAAATTATTTTTCTTTTCTCGACTTTCCGGTTACATCAGATATAAACTCTGAACTAGGTAAAATGTGCTATATATTAGTAAACATATAATTTAAATTACTATAAAAAAATTGCATTGTCCATTATAGGGGATGATATTTGAACTAATCAGTAATAAATTAACATGCACTTATGTTTAATCATTATATGTTAAAATTTGCGGTTCTTAAAAGCAAATAGATCTTGATTTATCAAATAAAATTAAAATGCTGTTGCGACCCCTATTGATTGATTTGATTATATTTTGGTTATTCAAAATTAGTTTTCAGGTTTAAATTCCCTATGAGGTATGAATCATTGTTAGTGTACACTTGTGAATATTGTCAAACGCTTAAGTGTTAAATACAAAAAAATTTTGAATTTGGAAATTGGGTTGATAAAGACAGGACGAAACAGAATGTGAAACGAAACAAGTTGACGGGTAAAGTTTCAAAAGAGCTTTTTAGGTCGTTTGCGAGGGACGGTGTTGTTTATATTGTGTTGCAAAATTGCTTCCACGTAACCATATCACTAAAATAAAATGTATAAAGAGACGACCAACTTTTCTCTACAAAACATATAGTAGGGAAATTTTCAATTTTTCATATAAATAAACACATGATTATTAAAATTATTTTATTGAAAATTAAAACTATTTAAAATTTTCTCCAGGACATGAGTCAGTGTGAAAAGTTGCATCGAATTCCAACGTGTTTACCGGTGTTTCCATTTCTTTTTCCTATAAGACAAAATTGTTAACATAACAAAGTTATAAATTGGTCTAATACTATTTTACACCACACGCCACTTTTAAATGCTCGTGGCATTTATCAAACAAATAGTACCTCGCCGTTCTTGAGTCTAAAAGCACCACGTGTCAACGGGGAATATGTAATTATAACTTGACACGTGAAATGGTACACCAAAAGCATTGCTAGTCTTAGTTTCATTTGTGTTACCGCACAAGTCGATTTGAATTCTTTAAGTATAAGCTCTACTTCACATGTGACTCCAATTATAGAGCTAATTTACTTTGTTTTTATCAATATAAAATATGATTAGAAAAATAATTAATATACAAAAACATAAAAGTTAGTGAAAAGTGTTGTGTAACCCTTTACCTGTTACTATACATTCGTTATTGGGAATTTATTGGTTTATAATTTATACATTTAATGTAACAATAATATCTAACGTTACTTACAAATGGTCGGGATTGCACATACCTCATTTGTAATCACACAACACACTACAGTACAGTACGGTGCCCAGTGTCCACATGTTTTGTCCAGTTCCAACACGTCTGTTGCATAGAACTATAAACATGTTTATAGTTCTATGGTCTGTTGGTGTTTGGTCGCAGATGCTGCAGATCACACAACACACTACAGTACAATACGGTGCACAGTGTCCACATGTTTTGTCCAGTTCCAACACGTCTGTTGCATAGAACTATAAACATGTTTATAGTTCTATGGTCTGTTGGTGTTTGGTCGCAGATGCTGCAGATCACACAACACACTACAGTACAATACGGTGCACAGTGTCCACATGTTTTGTCCAGTTCCAACACGTCTGTTGCATAGAACTATAAACATGTTTATAGTTCTATGGTCTGTTGGTGTTTGGTCGCAGATGCTGCAGATAAACAAAGCCTGGTAACGGTAAATGTTTGGGTCATGTGTGAATTGAATAATGACCAACGTTGATTGTGTCTTGGTTGCCAAAAATATTATGATTCTTTTATAAGGCCAGTTATGATTCTACAACGAAATGAAATTATAAAAAGATGTCTTGCTCTATTCACATGATACATTATTTTTAAGATACTTCTATTTATTATTTCTTAAACAATTACATTTTTGATTAAATTTAGCAGCAACATTAAAAGCACAAGTAGTAATAGTACACCACATTTTATTGCATAATCACAACAACTCTTACAGTATTTTATTTTATATAATTCTGATTGATTATATAAGGCTTGATTAAACATATGTTTATGATAGTACTAAGTATTAATTTAACGGGTTAATGTATTCTATAATTTATAATACTGGTTATGTCGAGGAAGAAATTTAACGGTTCTTTTACAAAATGTTTTGCAAAATGAGACTGTTTGCGTAATCGTTGTTCACCCCGTTCAGTAGCGAGTAAAATATTCAAAACAGCCTCGTCATCCCGCAGCTCTACGTGGAAGGTCTTACCCAATAAGCAAATAAAATAATGTTAAACATAAGAAATATTTAAAATAGATTTGATATTGTTGTTTTAATTTACTGTATTACAACCGTTGCATTATCATTTTTTTAGAAATGTTTTTATATTCACCACTTAAAATACGTAGAGTGTTACTTGATAAAGTCTTACCTAGATACTAAAATTAAATTATCATGGAAAATAAGAATTGATGTTTTTTATCATAGTGCACTTATATAAATAATTATAGAATAATAAATGTTATTAACAAAACAAAACCACATGACTCCGTTAAAATATTGTAACTTATAAAATAATAGTACCAGGTTAACCGAGCCTTGCTCGTTGGTTTTTATTCACTTTTGTTATAGTGTCAAGGTAAAAAAGCAATTAAATTTCCACCAACAACCAACTACACCTCTTCACAGTTAACAGCTGTTTCAAAATGTCTGCTTAACATTAATGTTTCTTTCTTTTTGTTTACATTTCGTTGTTATTTCGTTACCAAAATAGCAACCCATAAGACTAATGTTAAAAATTACAATTTTAAAATTTAATTTTAGACCAAGTTCGTTTTTTCTTGGGATTGAGGCTGTTTCTAAACTTATTTTTGGGCCAAACCACTCTTTAATGCAAACTTTAAGCAAAATCTAACAGCTAAATTTCGAGATCGTGGAACACACATCCCTTCAGATATTCCTCGTTTTATAGTATAGGATTAATATAAATAAACGGATATACATAATAGTTAGAGGTGTCACTTGAAACTCAAAGGACATAAATCCGATAGGCCCGCCGTGCTATTGGCAATATGTCACAAAGTTATTGGATTGCAGGCGGTGCAGGACAGAACGTTGTTTAGAACAGGGAAGGTGATAGAAAACTCAGTGATTGACATTCCTGTGGTATATTGTTGAGTGAGAGGTGTGTGTTTCTTTCGTCAATTATGTTATTAGTTTTGTTATATTATCGCTCAATAAACCAAATTGAGTAAAAAGTTCAGATGTAATTTATTTTAGGCAGTTGTGAACTGCTTAGACATAATGTATGGATCGTGTTATATGACAATTCATTGAAATATAAGCTAGAATTTTATCACATACCATCTCTACGGACTTTGCAGACAATTGATTTTATTGCTAATAGCTGATTATTGACTATAAATTTGGTCTAAGATTCTACATTATATAAAACTAATATTATATCCACGTTCATTCTACTCTTAAATACTTGACGCAAGACGTAACATATGTTCAGGAAATGAATATTTTATCAACCAAAACCAAAGAATATAATGACAGTTTAGGATTTGTTTACTGATCAAGCAACAACATTATTGCAGGTTAAAAATTTCAACTAATTGGAGGGTGATAAATTATACATAGTTTAGTATTTTTTTAATTGTGGTATATTTATTTATCCACGTTAGCATAAATGTTACTTAATAAAAACTGTCAACACTATAGACTTTGGATTATTCAATAGTACAGTGTTTTTGATTAGTTTATACAATGCCCTCCCCGACTTTTGTCCCATGATGTAACTTATGAACTATTTGTCTTCCATTTTCTTTAATTAATTGCTGTATCCACATCAATATAACATTGGAATTAGTTATTCATGTATATTTAATATATATCTCTCTTGTATTATTTTCACTTCTGTTGTATTGGTAACATACAATTGATATGATTACGCTTCCATACATAACACATTACTTAGCGTTCAGTTTCATCTCTTGAAATGATAGAAGAGTAACCAGACTCCAGGGCCTTATACATCTTCATGCATCATAGTCACTCCTGATCAACATGTTAATATCAGCTGTGTAGAGGGGCACCAGTGTATTATAACGTGTAGGCAATTTTGTTAAATTTCATGATCAGTTGTGAAATAAAAGGTAATAAAACATCCTTTATTTTGTAAAATTTCTTCGTTATTTTTAATAACTTTATGGATTTACTAATTACATTTAAAAAAAATTCTAATCTTTATGGTTTGGTTTTTTGGTGGTTTTGTAATGGTATAAACCTCTAAGAAGAATACTTTTTATATAAACTTATTGAGTTTAAACTTGACCTTACACATGGAAGATAATCGATGATTTGATAGGAATCGGTAAGGAGTACTACTAATACCTTTAGGCAAAACAGGGAATTCATTTAATATAAAGAGAGAAAGACTCTCAAATTTTGTCATGATGAAAGCTCATGTTTACAACTAAAATATTAAAATCTGAACAAACTCTGTCAACCTAAATTAACTCTTATATGATTTTTATATTTATCAGATTTTTATTTCTACATTACGAAGTTGTATATTGTATTGTTATTTAAGTTATGGGTGCAGTAAATTGTTAAGTATATTAAACAATGAAATACAAGGACTGAATGGTAGATGCAGTATTCAGTGAGCGAATGTTAATCCATTAGGTCTCATCACGCGGCATCAAGACCATTAGCTCGAGAGACCCGACAATCTTTCTCGAGATTAAATCTATTCCATCAAACATGTACGACGAAAATTCAATCAATCTCTTTCAGACGAGTGTTTGCATTTAGTTACGCCACTTCTATTACACCAATTGAAGTAAATCACTTTGAGTAAGTTAAAAACAGTTAAAATTCCATTAAATTGGTGGTTATAACTAATAAATAGGTAATTGTTAATCAATCATAATGATCAGATAAGTTTTAAACCTTTTACTTTTCAGTATCTTTGACTTGTTCGCAATTATTCAAGATGTTCAAGATGGATATGACGTACCATCAAGAAACGATTGTGTAAGCAAGAAGACAAGACGGCAATACTATCTGTAATTTAGACGGACAAGTTGACAAATAGACAGATAAGTTGAAATCACTGAATGACAGTGGATAGACAAGTTGGCAAAATTGACGGTCAGTGGAAAGCCAAGTTAGCAACACTGACAAACTGTGGATAGACCAGTTGTCAACATTGAATTCAGTTTAGAGCCAAGTTGGCAACCTAACAATCGATGAACAAAAAGTTGGCAACACTGACTGTCAGTAGATAGAAAAGTTGGCAACACTGACTGTCAGTAGATAGAAAAGTTGGCAACACTGACTGTCAATCGATAGAAAAGTTGGCAACACTGACTGTCAGTAGATAGAAAATTTGGCAACACTGACTGTCAGTAGATAGAAAAGCTGGCAACACTGACTGTCAGTAGATAGAAAGGTGTGCAACACTGACCTTCAATAGATAGAAAAGTTGGCAACACTGACTCAGTAGATAGAAAAGTGTGCAACACTGACTGTCAATAGATAGAAAACTTGGCAACACTGACTGTCAGATGATAGACAAGTTGGCAACACAGACTGTCAGATGATAGAAAAGTTGGCAACACTGACTGTCAGTGGATGGATCAGCTGTTGTGTTGATCGTCAGTGTCGAACATAACGACGAACACGACAACTATGTTTAATATTTTACTGTTTTTGTAACTTACATATTGTTGAGTTATTTGAGTATTTATTTAAATATTACTAAAACGGATGGAGATAATAAAAGTAGATAGTGATTATATAGGAGAGGGGTTTAGTTTTAAGCTTACTTTGTAAAATCTCAAAATAGAAGTAATTTTGGTATGTACATGCTTATTAAGTTATTTTTAATTTTCAATGTTTCAATGGCTTTAAGAAAGACTATAGTGTAATTCTTAGGCAATTCGTTTTGCTTTACTCCAGTGACTATGTATCATTACTCCAATTTCCTTAAGAGTCCATCAAAGAAGTGCCACTATGTCGGCTAATGACAGTTGGTTTTTTTTTACTTAAATACATACATCACCATAAAGTGCCGTGATTGTTTTCTTTTTTTTGTTTATGATTTACTTACCCTCTTACACTCTCTTAGTAATATAAAGTAAGTCATTATATTTGAACCATTTTAATGAAAGCCAATTATCTAAAAGAAGAAATTAATGAAATAATACTTAAATATTTAATTGTTTTATTTATTTAATTAATGGTAACTTATCATGGGACTGAGGTATATGACAAGACTTTGTCGTTGCAGCTTGCCACCTTTGCAATTATTTCCCGAATCCGTAAAGTCCATTGATGGTCGTCGGTTTGCAGTAGCATCAAAGTATCTTTTCTTTGACACGATGGCCTCGGTCGGTGCGTCCCAGGGGGGGGGGGTGTCTTTCCGGGGTCACTGACAGATGTGTGTTAGAGTGAATGGGTATATTAAAAAACTTTGTTTTGAGTTTTTATTTTTATTAATATATTTGAAAATAAATGGCATATAGTACTTTAATTCGTAATTGTTTTTAATGAATTGACATTCCTTTTGATTACTATGACATTTTGTTTTAATTACTGTACTATTAAGTTGCATACATTTAAATAAAGCATATTAGTAATCAGGTTTAGTAAAAGACAGGGTCATGTGGTACTGTCTTTGCTTGTTAAAATAATAGAGAATTTTTCAAATAACAAAAAAATTAAATGCCTTAAATCAAACTTTTCATTGGAAATTATTAGTGTGACTAAGATCCTGCAAAGAAACTTCAATATTTAAATTCAATCACCATTCAAACGGTTATATTTTACCGTACCTAAATTCTATTGAAAAGGATAAATATAGAGTTACAAAATAAAATATAAAACTTACAACAATAATGGGAATGTTCCTTACAGACAGCCACGCGGATCTGACTCGGTATTTCAATTATCGGCGTCATTTTTCATCCCTTCATCATCTTCTGTTACAATCTTACTCCACTCTTAATTAACAAAGGTTTTGTAATTTTCACAGGATATATGATTTTCAATTGTATGTTTGCTAAGGTGCAGGATAGTTACAGAGAATGAAGCAAATGTTGATTCTGTAATGTATTATTTTATTTAAAATAATTTAAAATTACATTTACAAATTACATCTGGAAAACGTAAGGCAGATCCAAAAGTTTTCTTCATGAGAAGGGGCTCTTATGATTTTTAAAATATATCTATCAACTACTCAAATAACACTTTAAACTTAATTAACACTTTGTATGTGTCATTTATTTATTTGTTTTTTAACCAAGATGACGAGGCCTAACAGCCGAAGAATTTCACGTTTACGTCAGCTGAAGATGATGTACTGACATCGAAACATGTCCTGACCCTGTTTATAAATTAACATTGAGCTGTTTTTGACGAAATCTGTAAGTAATTTAGTCTTACGTATATTCGCACAGCTCAGGGGCTATAAGCATGAATTAAACACTTTAAAATAGAAAGAAAACGTTTAGGAGATTGAAAATTAATGAGGTCTGCATAAAGTTTGCAAGTCCATAGACAGTTTATTTGTGAGAATGTAAAAAAAAAAACTTTGGGACTTCAAGTTCTTGGATACTTTTACCAATTAATTAAAAAATATAAAGGTCATATCTTATGGACAAAACGGTAAAGAAAATTTCGGGTCGACGTAGTAGCGCACTCCACCTTGAGAGCGCGCAAAAGACATCAACCTATTAGTCACTTTACATTCTGACTTCGTTTTAGATGGTCAACAGCAAAGGATCTCTCGTCCACACACTATACTTACAAATTATACATAACCTATGACAGTTTTCCATTTCTGGACCTTATCTCACACTTAATGTAGGAAAACTGTCTTACTCCAACTACTTTAGAGTTCATTTTGGACTCCGAGTAAACGAATTTAAAATAGAGGGATACCATGATATAAAACAACTAATCGATTGTAAAACATAACTTTATTTTTGTACACGTATGATTAAGTAAAACAATCCATTAGAAAAGGATTAGAAGTTTGAAACCCCATACAACAAAGTACTAACAACAAAAGGATTGGATAACCTAAAATAACGAATCTCCTTGAAAAAGCTTCCTCATGGTACCAAATAAGATAAGTAACTCATTTTAAGGAGTGTTTTAACGACGCAACAAATTACTAAATAACAAATTTAATATATTTCTCTCTCTCGTACAGTGTACTATGTGTAGGCCTACGTTCCGCTGGCACCACCTCTCTTTGGGGTGTCCAATTTCAATTTACAGCGCTGCTAGCAAAACGGTTTGTTGCCAATTTTTAACATGGGATAAGACATTTGTATTTACGTATTCATTGCTTTTACTGTTCTCACTAGAGACAACAGGGCACGGAGGGACGTAAACAGAGTGTGTGTAGTTTACAAATAAATGTCACAGGGCGACTTGGTCGAGCAATTTGTTCGGTTCAACGACGCAGAAAA
This sequence comes from Neoaliturus tenellus, assembly GCA_030545055.2. Classification (NCBI taxonomy): domain Eukaryota; kingdom Metazoa; phylum Arthropoda; class Insecta; order Hemiptera; family Cicadellidae; genus Neoaliturus; species Neoaliturus tenellus. Next base: position 9,328 of record JAQYXR010001273.1, on the reverse strand, counting down.
CTGGCCATGCACAGGCAATAAAACAACCGAAAGGCGGCGATCTTATCTGGGGCTTCTTTTTCTTGAAAATACTCAATCAATTCAGCAAGCTAGAAGAATTTAAATAATAATATTCTTTTCAGAAGATATGAATCATTTTGAATAAACAATTTGTAAACCTGCAATATTTGTATGGAAACAACTGATAGTTCCAAGATCACCAAAGTGTAGTTCAACCATGCAAATGGAGAAAAACCAAAGGACACTTGGTTTCGTCACTAAGTGACGAAGTAAAATTTAAGACTTATTAGTTATTGATCAATTAAAATAATGTTCATGAAGTATAACTTCTCTTTTTCTTCACTTACATTTGTAATAAAATTAATATGTAGTTATATAAACACGCACTAGATATCGCCTCCTGATCGAAATTTGATCAAAGTTCCAATTGATCTGGACCCAAGAAGTTTAAAACCATTTTGTAAATGAAACATCTGTTCTTCCTGTTTTTCTATCAATAATTTTTACAACAGCTGTCTAATGATTCAATCAATTATCCTTCCTCCATAAGGTTAACATGGGAACTTTAAAAGCCTCTGGGGCGTAGCCCTGGAGTCCGATGAGAATTAGAATAGGATTCAGTTCATATACATGACTATACCTTTCTAACGGTATGCGCGGATTTCTCCTAGGACGCACACGAGCTGAGAAGAAATGAGGAAACGAAACATGCTTGCCTATTAATATACTTTACTTTAGATACTTTATTTGAAACACCGACGCACTCTGTGGTGCGTATTTTAAGGTGAGTATGACTGAAGGGGTGAGTGTGATGATTGTGATGGATCAGATGAGGTGTAGCTTTGTTACTGACAAATATCAGCTGTTTTATTTGTCAGGATCATTAATTAATAGCCCAATGACCAAAGGCAGCTGGGTCCAGTATCGAACCATCAAAAAGCACTAACTTTTCTCAGGATCGAACCGGCTACCTTCAGATTCAAAGGCGAGCTCTTTAACCACTCAGCTACCCAGCCACTTTATATAGAAGATTATTAAATGCTGGTAATCACAATAAAATAAAAATCATAACGTGTTTTACATTATAAATTCTTTCAAGAAAATACCTAATCCCCGCACATTTCCTCAAGCCCACACACGAACAAAGAGGAGGAGCCCACACACGTTTTCCAAGTTGTCTCTATACAATAGACGACACGCCTCCGCCTTTCTACCACGTGCTCCTTTATTTGATTTATCTATCTATCGAAGGGACTCCTATCTTAAACAGCACAGAAACAATACTTTCGTTTTACGTAAAAATGTAGGAAAGAAGTATTCTCTGCCCTTGGTATTTTTATCACAATGTAAAAGTAAAAAATCATAAAACAGTTATATGCCCTTCTAAATGAAATTTTTTTATATTTAGGGTTTTACATAACCATAAAAAATGGCCAACTAAATTACAATAGTTTTAATATTACAGTTATTAAAACACCTGAATAAAACAATTAAATATAAAAGTATACAATTTTTTTTTTTTTAAGTATGTTAAAAAAGTTATGAAATATATCACTATGACAAAAGTAAAAATTTTTTTAGCTTGGCAAGATCTAAAATGTATATAAACTGTTTCTTGTGATATTACAAAATATTGTTTGACTAAGAAAATAAAATATAACGTTGTAATAATAAAATAAAGAAAGTGATGTTTTTAAATTCTTATCCTACTACTGGAATTTCCAAATTAATTTTAACCAAGTATTACCTTCTGACATTCATTGTCAGAAGGTAATACTTGTTGAAAATGATTTTATGTTTAAAGCTTTCAGATATTACATAGCTATATTCTATGTATAAAATATTAAGTCCTACGTTATAATAAACATAATGGCAACACCCAAATTTCCAATTGCTATATTTTAATTTATTTTTTATCTCAAATGAACAAAATTGTATTACTCAAACCCGAAATAAATTAAAATTATTCCATATCAGAAATATATCACTTGAGTACTATGGATACTGATGACACAAAGTGAATATTAATAAAATATTCCATAATAATTTTTTCTTATACATACTAACCGAAGAGACAAGACGGATTCACAATTTAAAATTTTAATGATGATCCATTATTAAATTGTTGTTAAGTATTTTTTTTTAAATAAGTAATAAAAAAACTTCAACCTAATAATGTAAAGTTTCCACAATGCAAATGACAAATTTTAAAGATTGCTTTTAAACATATTATTTGCTAACACTACTAATAACTAAGACTGGCATTGTTATCAAGGCCAGTTATATAGAGTTTCTTATCATTAACCACACTGTTAGAAGTTAGTTTGTGTACGAAACCACCCGTAAAACCTTAATGCAAAAGATTACTGCAGTTGGTAACACGGTCATTGGGTACTGGCGCGACCTTTATCTCCAACCAACATTGGATGGGTTGAGGTGTCAGTAAAATTTCCTTATTAACCATTAAAGCTTAGTTATTAAATTTCCTCTTTATTATATTCATAAATATAAATGTTACTTTAAAATATACTGTACTCTTACATCTGTAAATAAACATACGTTCATCAATTAAAATATTGTTAATTTTTTTGAAACGTTTTACAAGTTTAGTTTGACCCAATAATTTATTTAAAATTTCTAAAATTGTTATTATGTAACTCAATATTACGTTATATTTGAAATATTTGAGCGAATCGGTTGTACACAACAGTCTATAAGTATTATGATCATTAGATAGTCTGAAGATCTCTAAGTAAGAAGTCACCATTGAGATTCGAGACAGACCCTGAGACTGGTGGATGACAATAGTCGCCTTCAGGAGGAGGAAGCTGATAAAGATGGTTCCATTACGGATGACAAAGGCCTTCCAACATATCCTGGCCTTCGATCTCTCCACCCACAGTTCTGCCGGGGACAACTCTTGAGACTGGTGGATGACAATAGTCGCCTTCAGGAGGAGGAAGCTGATAAAGATGGTTCCATTACGGATGACAAAGACCTTCCAACATATCCCGGCCTTCGATCTCTCCAACCACAGTTCTGCCGGGGACAACTCTTGAGACTGGTGGATGACAATAGTCGCCTTCAGGAGGAGGAAGCTGATAAAGATGGTTCCATTACGGATGACAAAGACCTTCCAACATATCCCGGCCTTCGATCTCTCCACCCACAGTTCTGCCGGGGACAACTCTTGAGACTGGTGGATGACAATAGTCGCCTTCAGGAGGAGGAAGCTGATAAAGATGGTTCCATTACGGATGACAAAGACCTTCCAACATATCCCGGCCTTCGATCTCTCCACCCACAGTTCTGCCGGGGACAACTCTTGAGACTGGTGGATGACAATAGTCGCCTCCAGGGGAAGGAAACTGATAAAGATGGTTCCATTACGGATGACAAAGGCCTTCCACCATATCCCGGCCTTCGATCCCTCCACCCACAGTTCTAACGGGGACAACTCCATCGAGCTAAACGTATGAAATAAATCACAAGTGCGAATATTTTGTAATGGAAGTTAGTTGTTAGTTGAGATACTGTTTATCTTTACTGACTTAAGAAAAAGTCAAATAATGTGTCAATATTCTTTTACTCCTTTACGGTGAATATTTAATAGTGAACCGGTAATTAATTGATGATGAGTGCCACGCTTCAGATACTTATTTTTTCTTTTAATCCTTTTATTTATTTAAAATTATTTATCTGTATGTAAAACGATTTATTTGATCACTCATTAGAGCAACCAGTACAATGTTTACTGTCTGTTCGTGGGAGGGAATTGTTTTTTTTTGCCAATTTTCCATTGGTTGAAGCCTTTTTTTATATTTTACTTAACTGTTGCATACCAGCTGGTAATTTTACATCACAACATATTGTGTTTCAGTTTTGTATTGTCTTCTAAACATATAAAAGGTAAAGCCTTCACTTATTCACTCACTGACTAACTCATCAATAATTCTCCAACTTCCCGACTAGCTAGAGTGCTGATATTTGGTATACTCATTGTTTAGAGTTTTCTCTTAAAATACGAAAGTCTGACTATTTTAAGCCATATTCATATTAATATTCACAAAGGGCTACGCGCTAGACTTCCTCAAAGTTACAATGTTATCTTTAAGGAAGAATAAGAATAACATCTACCCACAAATCCTTAAAATTACCATAGATTTTACTTGGTTGAAATTTGATGTATATATTCCGTATTGCTAATCATTAAGAAATAGTTTTGGAAATATAGTTTTCGATGTTCTTTAGAGCTCCGCCCCACATTATTTCAAGATGACTGTAAAGCCTACGTGGTTGAAATTTAATATGGTTGTTCCTATTTGCTCATTGGTTCCTATTGAGAAAAGGTTTTGCAAATTTCCTTCAGAGCTCAACTCACACTACTTTATTGTTTCAATGCCATGCTTTAAAAAGAAGATTTTATTGAACTTTAAAAAGCTATTATTACCTACAAAATAAATTCAATCACGGGCGAATATATGATGAGGAACAGCTAGTTTTTATCAAAGCTTTTTTGTTATCATTTCATCAGTTATCTTTAGAAAATTTACTTTTTAACAAAGCTGTGTTTGGCTTAAAAATGTTACATCTAACAACGAAACACTGAAAGACATTACGAGTTATTAAAATCCTTATTTAAAAAAATCTGTTCCTCAAACATGTTTGTCACAAGTTTAATATTTTGTTTACATTTGAAATCTCCCCCTCCCCACCCACCACAATATTCTCGGGTAGGATCAAATTTAAAACGATCTATACTAAAACCATTCAATTGCAACAAAAATAATTATATACTGAGAAATATTGTTGAGCATTAATTGACAATGCAAATTCCTGGTATCATCAACTAATTATATAAAGTTTGCTTATTTATATGTTTACTGACAGAAAACATTTTTTTAAATATTATACTCATTGTATTTATACATCATGTTTGTTGTATTAATTAACAGTTAGTTCAGCCTTTGAAGTTCCTAGAATAATGAGTTATTGAATAATAATGAATTTAGAGTTTCCAAATAATTAAGCTGTAATATTGTTTAATTAGGTCTATAATTAGTTATCGCTCATTTACTATCTATAAACTTTTTACGATTACAAAAACTGAAAGTTCGACTCTTTTACATACATAGTAGCTTTTTTAAATTTTAGAGTGCAAGGTATGGTGTATGTTTAAAACTATTAATTAGAATCTAAAATTCATCCTCCACAGATTTATAAGTCAAGAAATACCACCTCTAATCCACGTTGACTCCTGAAAATGTAAAACTATTATAACCAAATTGGTTTTACTTACGTAAAAAAGAATGAAAGCGACAAAAATACTTTTTGTTCAGGACTTTTTATTATTGGACCAATGACTTATCCAACTTTTAATTCTAAATGCTTTTAAACCATACACACAATCCACATTGATCAATATTTGTCATGAAAAGGTTATGATGTTTGTTTATATACTTTAATTTATGACAAACATTAAACAAATTAGTTATATGTGTTGTTTATAACCTTTTAACAAACCTGAAGATTGTCAGTCTTTTGTCCGAAACATGTCCTGCACGAGAAAAGACCCTTAAAGAGTTTTAACAATATTAATTTATCTATGTAAAACAACCTTTAGAACGTTTTACATAAATAAATTAATTTGGAATAGTTGTATTGACTTATACTCAGTACTCAGTAATGTAACATTTTTATAAATGTGACGTTTGGCTATAGGTATTGTGTGATAAGACACACTGAGCGAATCACTCATGCGTACGTTATAAAAGTACACCTGCGTATTAAATTAAGATTAAGATACAATTAACTAATAAAAAAGTTGTTTTAAGAATGATTTCGTGTTGATGAATTTTGCCAAGAAAATTTTTTTAAAGTGTAGGAAAAATAAACACAAAATGGTTCGCACAATTTAGTTTTCACTCCAAACTTCCACAAACCATAAGACTCAATTCTAAATACATTAAAATGAAAGCCACAGAATTTTTTCCACAGATTTCCACCACATGCCAACACATGCCCTTGTCGCTTTGTCTGTCTGTTGTTAGCTTTGGCTTCTATGCTGAAGGTTTCAAATGCTCGAGAACATTTGATAGAAACGCTTCTAAAAATCCTACTTACATGAAACAACTCTGCTTTAACAATGGAATTGAAAAATGGGATAGAAAAATTTTTTGAAAAGAAGATGAGTATGTTTCCATTTACATTTTGTGTGAAATGGTCATGGAAAAATAAAACTTTTGACTTTTCTTTTCGAAATTGTATTTGGAAACGTGATGTAGCAATATAACAAAGACTGCAAAACATTGTTACTGATTATTTAGTCATCAAATTAAAAAAAAAAAAAAAAACTATGTTTAACTATCCGAACTCTAAAAATATATTATAGCCATTGTAATTCAATTACTCCAATTGTACTATTCAATTTTAAATAAAAATCTTACTTCCAACGAGCTAGTCGCAACATTATTAGCAGTTTCCAGATATATTCAACTATTCATACTGAGTTTCAAAATAAATTACGCTGACATATTAATATATTAATCTCATCTAGATCTACTTAATGTTCATTTACTATCTGTAAACTGGTGGCGATTCAAAACAACTATCGGTTTGACAAGATAAAAACATGGTTAATGATTTAGTTTAAATTTATTGATATGCAATGTTAAAATTCACCAGTATAATTCATGATTTTGAAACCTAAAGGACCAACATTAATTAGAATATAGATTTTTATATAAAAGTTTTATTCATTTTTTATTCTTTATCATTAAACTAAATAATCTAAATGCAACAAATAAGTTTTGCTACACAAAGTAAAGTAAAATAATAATAATAATAGTTTTTTATTAGAAGGTCAACAACATCTAAACTTCCAGTCCATTCCAATACATGTTTTCTCCAGTTCCTTGTTATTAGCAGGGGTTGTTGTTCTGCTCACAATAGTGTAGTCTACAGGTTGCAACTAAAACGATATAAAAACCAAAGAACAACCATAAAGATTTCTGATTCAAGTTTTGGGAAGCATTTTCAGGATGCCTTCCGTTGGTAAATATCAACCAACTTAAATATCCCTAAAAAAATGTAAAAAAAAATGTTTAAAAAATGTTTAAAAATGTTAAAAATGTTTGTGTTGGTAAATATCCGTATAAGGTATAGGTTTTTAGTATACCAACAATAAAAAACAGTGTAGAATTGAATATTTTTATGCTATTAATACATTAGCATACAGTTTCTTCCGGCTACTCATAAAAAAGGGCGAAAAGAAGCACCAAACAATAATCTGACGCTCATATAATAAATTTGAAAACCATCATAAAATATTTTATGGTCACAAAGCAGAAAATCCCAAAGGAAGAGGAGAAGATACGAAATATCAGAATAAGCAAGAAAGTTGTATTTGACAAAGTACCACTTCTTTGCCAACGACATATTATATTTATACACCTCCGTATCAAGTATTTCTTCGTAACAGATATTGTCAAGTTTGAGCTGTCACCTTTGAAGTTTCAACATAACATCATGATTTATAACGTACAGGTATATCAAAAGATTTTTTCATAATTTTATTTTTCTTAGTTTTTATGGAGCATAATGTTTTGAATTAAGCTTTGAATTTATTTGAAAAAGGAAATCTTTAAAAATGAAGAAGAATAATGCATGAAATACTCTAAATGCCTCATTTATCAAATGGTGGATACATAACTGGTCCACAGTATTTAAAACTTTAGATTGTGAAAGATTTCATGAAAACAAATTAATTTTTAAATCATTGAAAATAATAGATTAATTGATTTTTTTTTAACATTACGGTTTGTAATTACACCAAAAAATAAGAGTAAGATATTTTACAATTTATCAGCAATAATGGTCATTTATTGTATTTGTGTATCAAAGTATGTATGTAACATAAGGATGTAATAAACGTATGTATAATGTATTATAAGTGCCATAAGTGCAAACGCATCTTAGATAAATTACGAAATATATTTTAAGTATGAACTTTTAAAAAGGTGTTCTGAAAAAGGATGTTCTGAAAAATATATTATATATTTTATTTGTTAGAAGCTTTAATAAGTTATAACTCCATAGTTAATTTCAAAAAATATAAATCGTATTTTAAAAACAAAAATAACTATAAAAACATATCTGGGAGAACACTACGTATTTTAGTTCAGTGCTACCAAACTTAAAATACATGAATTAAATTTGAATTATTATGAAACGTTTGAAAAGTATGGTAAAACTATCAAGAAGCCAATATTATAAAAGTTGAATTTCCAATCATTTTATGAACTATTTATTAGTAAGAATTTAAAACTTTTCTAAAAATACTTTAGAATTTAGCATGTTCATTTCATGGTTTTATTTCATGGTTGTTTTTTTTTATTTATTTTTTATTTTGCACTGATGTTGTATTACAGCCTTGGGACTCAGCTATCTGTACTAGCTTTCTCGGGAAATATCTCTTGAATTCCATAATTACAATAAGTTTCTCTTACTTATCTACGTATTTTATAAAAATTTTCTGATTATATGTTGTGACACATAACCTAATGACATAAATTAACGAACAAGTTCGTTCAATTTTGTTGTCTCTTGGAGGGAATCCTCAGATTTATTAAATTATGCTGATGGATTTATTTGAATTTACTTCAACACCTCTTGCCATTGTTGTATTGCAATGGCATATAATTGATTATTTTAAGTATCAATAGCTTTTATATCAGCTCTTTTGCCTCGCCATACATCTAAAAGTTAATTGAACTGTTTTAAAAATAAAATCTATTTGAAAATAAATAAAAAATTAGAATAAATACATTTCAAGGGACTTGCACAAAATATCTTTATTTCTTATCGTGTAATCCTCTAGCGCATGAAGTTCCTCTATGTAAGCCTCTACAGGTTCATACAAGTAGACTGTCTATGTGTTTAATGCCCTAACAATACCTTGCAGTCCTTGGGTCACTAAAATAATTGTTGGGCCATGTTGAGGGGCAGTAGAGGTTTAATAATACAAAATAATTATCATGATATGTAATTATTAAGGTTTTCACAATATTTTTACATCTCGTTTTGATTCAGCGAATTGACCAATCTGTATACAAAGTAAAAAGATAACAAATTATCTCATAGGATACATTAATATTGTTTTAACATTTAATATGAAACAAAAGCTGTAAAATTTAAAGTAAATAATGGGTTGGCTTATAAGGTTACTGGATTACATGCAATCAAATGAAACTGTCCACTCAATAATTAAATTTCTTTTTGAAAATTGTTTTTATTTTTATTAATTTTTTGAGAAAAGAAATAAGTTGAA
>JAQYXR010001272.1:0-36640 GCA_030545055.2 Neoaliturus tenellus | reverse complement strand
GTAAGTTATTTGAGGTTATATTTACAAAGTTAGTATGCAGTGTTTACATGTTTGTTATTTACAAACAATGCTCTTTGAATTTCAAAATTCTGCTCCTCAACATTAATAAATGAATAATAATATACATAGCAAACAGCTGACTTTTCAGTCCTAGGACCTAAAATATTCTCCAGATGTTTTTTTCAGTCCTAGGACAAAAAAGAATCGGTTATGGTTCAGTTAAGAAAACAAAAAACAAGTTGATTTCGTGCAGAATGATAAAAAATAATTACTTCAATAATGAAGTTTTGGACTAGTAGTTTTCATCACTAGGAGCAAAAGTGGGTCTTTTTGGTGCGCAATCGTGTTTTTAAAAACGAGGCGCAGCCGAGTTTTTAAAAAACGATTAAGCATCAAAAAGACACTTTTGCTTCGAGTGATGAACAACGTTTTTTTATCATAATGCAAAATTAGACTTTTGATCGTTAAAAATATTAACTATTAGGATTTTGAGGTTATATTTACAAAGTCCAATAGGTTATAGTTACAATATATGCAATGTTTACATTTCTGTTATTTACAAACAATGCTCTTTATAAACGTTTGAATTTCAATATTCTGCTCCTCAACATTAATAAATTAATAATAATATACTTAGCAAACAGCTGACTTTTCAGTACTAGGACCTAAAAAATTCTCCAGATGATTTTTCAGTACTAGGACAAGAAAGAGTCTGTTTTGGTACTATTGAGAGAACAAAAAAACAGGCTGATTTCGTGCAGAATGATAAAAAACATATTACTACTATCACACGTCTTTATTAAAACCTCATAAAAGATATTCATCTATATTTCACCCATTAAAAATATATACACATCACTATGACGTTATTTGCAAAAAGCAACAAACAGCAACAGCATGTAGTGTTTGTCAGGAAGGACAAATCATTTTGTAACATAATAAAAACATCACAGGAGGAGGGGAGGGCAGTTTAAACAAGGCTGGGGAAGCAGGCAGTGTATGATAACTCGGCTCTTACATAAACCACCTCCCTACACCACCCCCCCCCCCCCCCCCCCCCCCCCCCCCCCCCCACGCCCGTCTCTCAGTTACGGCAATAGCCGGGGGCTTGGTGAATATATAATGTCTCACATACAGCACACTACTGCCCTCTACTGGACTTGTGAACAAGCAATATCATTGGTGATGAGCCATTTAAATATTTACCGTTCATAAACTACTTCTCAGTTCTTTCGGTTCTTCGCTGTGACCTCATAAAATGTACTTTTAGATGGTTATTGCTGAGGTTTTTTAGTTTGTAACAGAAAAGTGTAAAAAAATGGCTAAGCGATATAGTTATTGTAGAATGTTAAAGGCTCATTTTTGTATTTTGACTGAGCAGAGGTGCCCACCCCCCCTTTGGACCAGGACTCACCCCCCCCCTGCCAACCGGGCCGGGACCCCCCCCCCCCCCCAACCAAGGCTATAAAATTCGTAACCCCTACCCCCCACCCCCCCAGAAACAAATGTCCTGTTATAAATACAAATTATTCTTGTGTAAACTTCCTGTAATTCATTTATCGAGAAATTTATTTAATGTAGGCTTGGCTGTTTAATGTTATTAATTTGTAAAAAAAAGAAAAAAAAACTGCAAAAGTGGTTAGGCTGAAGGCCTTATAGTACATTTTAAAACATTTATAGGCCTATATCTTAATAATTTATACAATTGAAACGCTATGTTCTTAGTAACTACTAAACCAATTTTCATGATTTATGTATCAATTATAATTGATAATAACTATTAATTAATTATTAAAGGAGCAAGATGAGTATATTTAGCATCTATCCAATACCATTGACTTTGTACCTATACTATAATACGAGCTCTGTCTGAAGGGATGTGTGTTCCACGATCTCGAAATATAGAGGGTAGATTTTGCTTAAACTTTGCATTTAAGAGTGTTTTCGTTTTGGCCCAAAAATAAGTTTAGAAACAGCCTCAATCCCAGGAAAATCGAATTTGGTCTAAAATTAAGTTTCAAAATCGTAATTTTTAACATTGGTCTTAAGGGTATTTTGGTAACGAAATAACAACAAAGGTATACAAAAATAAATTAACATTAATATTAGGAAGTCTTTTTGAAACAGCTGTGAAGAGTTATAGATGGTTGAGTTGGTGGAAATTTAATAGGTTTATTACCATGACGCTAAAACAAAAGTGAATTAAAACTAACGAGCAAGGCTCGGTTAACCTATATACGCTAAGGGGGTTTTTTTGTGTTGAGAACTTCTCCTACAATTTTCAACCGATTTCAACCGAATTTTTTTGTGTCGTTGGATAGGGTTTGTAGGGATTGGTCTGTAGGTGTTTCCGCTTAAACGTGGTGAGAAAATCTAACTGAAAATAAGGCGCTATCCACCATTAAAATCTCATAATTTCCCATTAAAATAACATTGGGTTTGAATTAAGCATTTTAAACATCTGTTAATGTCCAGCTGTAAATACGAGTAGGCCTACTTTTGGTGATTACAGATAATCACAATATTGGATTGGTGAGATGTCATTGATTTAGAATTTAAAGTAACATTTGTATTGTATCAAAATAATTTACTCGATTTCAAGCAACACGTGTACTAGTTTTCTTTATATACTCGATTATCCTTAGGGTTAGCCTACATCATATATGTCTTGAAAGTCTTGGGTCTATGCAATATTAAATATTAAGATTAACACTGAAATAATTATTAACATTACATATTAAACTAATTTTTTACTGGTTTGGCATAATAGAGGTAAATTCTTATGTTTTAAAAGTTAAACGTGCGGGGGTCAACGTTTGTCTTTGATAACGTAAATAGGAAAGCACGGCGTCTCAAGACTAAACTTGGTTTGATTGTTCCGTTTGTTTTGGTGTTTCATCAATCATTGGGACACATGAATCTTTGTGATTTCCTTTTTGTGGATGGTTTTAATACGATCTAATTTAATACATTGTTAGCTTTTAGAACAATATTTAATAATTAATTGTCTGGTTTACAGAAACCATGAATAGGCCTACAACAAGTAAAGTACAAAGTAAACTTTTTGAGGTTATCACACACTCACAACAGTCATATTTCTGTATCGGGAATTTTCATTGACAAAGGCTATGAAATACCCTACTTTTCGGATAAAATTACAAACAGCTTAATGTGTCTGTTTTTGGTGTTGTTTCATAAAATAAAAACAGATATGGGCAAGTCAGTCAACACTTTGGCACTGAATTCCGCCGCTTCCGCGAACGACATCGCGCGCGCCATTTACAGCTCGCCCGTTTCCATAACAACCAGGCTTCTAGATTTCGCCAACCTTAGAGAAATGAATACAGAAATGTATACAGTTTGGGGAAATTTATGGTAAATCCTAAAGTGTACAGTTTTTGACGCTCATAAATGATTTGTTTACTAAAAAAACTTAAGTTTTAATACTCGTTATAATATAAAAGTATGCTTTAAAAAATCGCCCCCCCCCATCTCGGACAAAAGTATCATTTTTTCGCCCCCCCCAAAATTTGCAACGACGCAGTCTGCGTCGTAACCCCCCCTGTGGGCACCCCTGTGACTGAGGAACAAATAATTGTGCCTATTACTATGCAAATGGAAGGAAAAGACAAATAATTAGCTATATAAAATTATAATTTAGATTTAAGGTGAAATTTCTGTATGAAAATTAGTTGAATTGTAAATGAACACATAGGTAGAGATTTTGTATAAGAGGATGATCATATTTTTTTCTATTTTGTACTTTTTTAGGGGATTTTATTTGTAAATTATTGCAGGTCAAACAGTTTTATTCCTCCCGTGGGAAAAATTCCCTCCCAGCCATTCTGAATTTCTATATGTTTCTACAAAATTAGCTGTTATTTCAATATCACCTTTAAAGTTCAGAGTAGATAAGTGCTGATGATTGTGTTGCTTTTCCTAATTGCTGTTGCAAGCACTTCTTTTTACATCTTAACATCAAATTAAGAATTTTTGGTTACAAACAAGCCAAAGACAATTGCATAAAGTGGATATGAGACTTTAAACGGTGTAATAATGTTTATCGATTTTGATTGGTTGGATTCGTGGCAGCGGGAGGAATAGGAAAAATTGGGGAATTGAAAAACCTCATAGTAATTTTGAACTTACTTTAAATTGTACTCAAAACATATCATCCCTTTACAGCATTATTTAGCTTTAAATGCAACTACTAATAGTAACCAATATTTATAAACTTATACCTAGTTTTAAATAAAAAAATCTTCATCACTAGTTTTATGTTTGCTTTTGATGTAAAATAAATATGGGACAGTTTTTTCGTAATCATTGAAAGCATGGGTGATTTAAGCACGGAGGCTTCATAGCCGTAAGCTTAAGACCTGCGTCACAAAAAAATCAACAATACCTACAGAACATTTGATATTATGGTGATGTGAATTTTTTGACAGAAATCAATTTGACATGTAGATTTGTTGTTTATTGACAGTTTACACACACACTGGGAAACATTGGAGAGGAAGCTACACCTGTCCTGTTATAATGGTGGAGATTTTGTTGCTCCCTGGGTTTTGATTTGGTAAAATGAATCTGTTGAAATTATATAGGCCTAGTGGCTAAAAAATGTTATTCAATTTAATACGTATTCATTTGTTTGTTGTGTACATTTTAACTCTTTCCACATACTATTTTTGTAAATCGGAGTAAGAGGATAAGACCAAAGGGGGCCACAAACCTAATTTTGACCAAGACTGCAAGTGTGAACACACCCAGAGAATCTGATACATTCCATTTCAAGTATTTTTCCTCGTGTGTTAACTTGTGAATCAGCCCATGCAATTGATGTGCGATTGTGTGAAGTTGAAAAACAATTGAAGCATTTCAACACTTCACAATTGCAATGTCTAACACACCTCGAAATTGCACATCAAATAATTGAGTTCTATTTTCAGTTTCAAAAGAAAGAAATGCTACAATGACCTTCAAATCAGTTTGAAATCGGAAGAACACTGTTTAAGGAACGATTGCCAATGACCTGTTTTGATGAAAATTGGTGTTGGTGTAGCGTGAATTTTTGTTTGTGAACTATTGTATGCGCTGGTCTGTCGGGCGACACTTTAAGTGCTTTTGGAATCTCACAATTCTCAACTGCAACTATTGTTTTACAGGAAAATTTGCTAATCCGAACTTCATAAGGACTGGACCCTATTCGGTTATGCGAATTTTCCCTCAAACGGTTTACTCAAACTAGAGATGGAATATGATATTCCAGCACTCAATGGCTCTCGGTAATAAAGTTTGACAACGATCAAACCTTAGAAAAACAGCCTCAATAACAATGAATTCATATCTAATAACTATTGCCATAAATTTTCTTTAATACTAACAACTGACATTTCATACGGTTTAATTTAAAAAAAAATTCATCGATTTTTGTGTTACGAATAGGCATGTTTTTAGTGTTGCGGGATTCTACTGAAAGATTAACCGTAAGGTTGGTAGGTACTCACGTCACGGGCGAGCGCCTGCGCGTTGTTGGTGGTGGGTCGGTGTGTGCGGTGCTGGGGCCACGTCTGCTGCACGCGGTTGTGGACGGTGAGCGCTCGACCGAACCCTGGGCTCAGCAACAGTGTTGCCACCGCACCAGCCTGCGCCTCCAAAGCACAGTACGACGGCCCCGCCTTCTTGAGCTGCAACTGCAGCCGCTGCAGAGTGGCCACTAGCTCCCCATAGCCTGCGGGACACAGAGAGCAATGAGAACCCTGGACTCAGCAGCAGTGTTGCCACCGCGCCAGCCTGCGCCTCCAGAGCACAGTACGACGGCCCCGCCTTCTTGAGCTGCAACTGCAGCCGCTGCAGAGTGGCCACTAGCTCCCCATAGCCTGCGGGACACAGAGAGCAATGAGAACCCTGGACTCAGCAGCAGTGTTGCCACCGCGCCCGCCTGCGCCTCCAGAGCGCAGTACGACGGCCCCGCTTTCTTGAGCTGCAGCTGCAGCCGCTGGAGACTCGCGACTAGCTCCCCATAGCCTGCGGGACACAGAGAGGAATGAGAAACCTGGGCTCAGCAGCAGTGTTGCCACCGCGCCAGCCTGCGCCTCCAGAGCACAGTACGACGGACCCGCCTTCTTGAGCTGCAACTGCAGCCGCTGTAGAGTGGCCACTAGCTCCCCATAGCCTGCAAGACACAGAGAGGAATGAGAACCCTGGGCTCAGCAGCAGTGTTGCCACCGCGCCAGCCTGCGCCTCCAGAGCACAGTACGACGGACCCGCCTTCTTGAGCTGCAACTGCAGCCGCTGCAGACTGGCCACTAGCTCCCCATAGCCTGCGGGACAGAGGGAGGAATGAGAACCCTGGGCTCAGCAGCAGTGTTGCCACCGCGCCAGCCTGCGCCTCCAGAGCACAGTACGACGGACCCGCCTTCTTGAGCTGCAACTGCAGCCGCTGGAGACTGGCCACTAGCTCCCCATAGCCTGCGGGACACAGAGAGCAATGAGAACCCTGGGCTCAGCAGCAGTGTTGCCACCGCGCGCCAGCCTGCGCCTCCAAAGCACAGTACGACGGCCCCGCCTTCTTGAGTTGCAACTGCAGCCGCTGCAGACTGGCCACTAGCTCCCCATAGCCTGCGGGACAGAGGGAGGAATGAGAACCCTGGGCTCAGCAGCAGTGTTGCCACCGCGCCAGCCTGCGCCTCCAGAGCGCAGTACGACGGCCCGGCCTTCTTGAGCTGCAGCTGCAGCCGCTGCAGACTGGCCACTAGTTCCCCATAGCCTGCGGGACACAGGGAGGAATGAGAACCCTGGGCTCAGCAGCAGTGTTGCCACTGCGCCAGCCTGCGCCTCCAGAGCACAGTACGACGGCCCCGCCTTCTTGAGCTGCAGCTGCAGCCGCTGCAGACTGGCCACTAGCTCCCCATAGGAATGAGAACAAAGTACCTAGCTAGAGTAAAAACTATACAGTACACCTTGAACATTCTAGCTTTGTGGATTTATTGACCTCCAAGAAAAAATTCACATCCACCATTGCAGCTGATTTAATTTTTCTTTTCATCAACCTGGAAAGTAACGCTCATAAAGTTCAATATCTTTAAATTCAGTTATTATACATGATCTCAATGGTAAAATATATCCTTCTTATCAAAAAAGTATTGTAAATATATATATTTTTATTGGTTGCAAAAAGATGATGTTAGAAACAGACAAGAGAATCTCAAACACACGTGCCAAAATCTTCGATGTGAATAGACATCCCATTAAAACCAATTTACGGTGGCACGAACTTCCGTGGAGAACATGAAATACAAGTGACATATGATAGGTAAATAGTACTACCACTCTTCTTCACAAGGATGAAACATTTTACAACCAAGTTATGTTTATGTTGTGATAAAGTGTTTTTGCACCACTGCAAATCATGCTGAATAATTACAACATTGATTGTAACTTCTCTGAGGCTGCAAACACAAACTTTCTAAATTCAAACAAAATACTTTACATGAGAAGTCTATTTTGTATATAGCCAATGCTGTAAAATATCATCTCTTTCTGTTTGAAATGAAACTTTTGGCCACCTTATGAATGTATCTGTATTACTTTTAATGAACATCTCAGGTATTATAAGTCTCGCCACATAAGTTCACAAATGGCAAAAAACAATTGGAAAGTGCAAGGGGGGGGGGGGGGGGGGTAGAGTGGGGATACTTTTCCAAAAACATCGAGCTTACGTTACATGCAAAATTTCATGGAACAGCTGATTATCCGTTAATTTTAACTGAATTGTAGTGTGAATTCATTTGTCAAGTTCTTGGTGGGTGAGGCTTATAGTATTTTTAGTTCACCTTCCTGTCATTTGCCCCAGAATCTAGTCGTAAGACCAGTCAGTCAGTTTTAAGGATAGCTAAAAGGGGTTAACTTTAACCTTAATATAGGCTTAAAGTGGTCATGGAACATAAAAATATGGTAACTAAGAATAATAATAAAATCCGCCGAGAGGATCAAGATCACACAAACTTATAACTTATTGAGTGAGTCAAAGACATACTAGTTAGTCCGCCTAATTTTCTCCGGCTAGCCTGCCTTCTGATTTTTTTTTTTTTTTTTTTGTCCCAGTCATTAGCTGTACTATGGTGTTTTACCCAACTATTCTTTCTAAAATGTTCCAAACAGGCAAATTTACCGTCAGGGGGCCGTGAAAGGCAAAAAGTAATGTAACAAGGCTGCTAACATTTTTTTATTGATATTTATATATAGTGGAAAAGTAAAAACTGATTTCAAAATGATCACCTTTTATTAGCTGAACAGGAAAATCAAATGGTTCCAAAAATTAATAGTGTATGAAATACACAGTGGCGGACCGTATAAACGATCAATATGGATCATGATTGTGGATTGTGATAAATATTGACAGTACAGTATTGTTTACTGGGCTTGACCTTACACAGGCAATATGGATCAAACATCAATAATCTATAATCTTATACGAGTAAGGTATATTTGTGTGTAAGTGTGTGAATGTTTGCACACGGATCTCAAAAACGGCTCAGACGATTTTCTTCAAAGTTTGCAGATAACTTTGTTCTGGAATAAAAATAATGTAAATACAGGTCTCTATGCCAGGTAATATCTTATTTCTTTATAATCTTTAATTGAAGTTTTAAAAATTTTAACATTGGTCTTATGGAGATAAAAATCAAAACAAAGCAATAATGATCGCATCGGACTTTTAACTAACAAAGTGCAGACTACGTGTTCCAGTATAAACTTGTGGTTTTGCATGGTTTGCCAGTTACTAATTTACAAAATAGTACCACTGTATGATAAAAATAATTATGTATGCCAGCGGTTTCTTATATATATAGGGTGAGCTGAGTCTGACGGCGAGTAATGCGAGCAAAGTCGGGGGAAATAGCTAGTTTCTGCATAAAACCATAGAATTACATTAGGTATAGGCCTATACTATATTAAAATTTCAATTAAAAACAAACCTCAATTTCGTAACAACTGATGGCATTTTGTCATGAAATCACTAGAAGGTGAATATGAAAATTGATCTCCAATATTGAAATGAAAAACAGATCAATCAATAATCAGTCAGTGTTTCCAATTTTTCAGCCGCTTTTTAATTTCACTTCATCGACTTTCATCCGAGGGTGTTGTTTGGGAAGAAAACAAGGTTCGCCCTTCCCGCTTGGTTAGGCAGCCCTCCAACCATGAACAGGCAAATGAGTGCCTGCAGCCAAGACAAAAGGCTAAACTAACCGGAAAACACCGCATAAAATAATGGTTTTAATGTGGGGACGTCGATATCGCAAGCTTTCCCTTGCTTTCTATCAAGTGAGAGTAAATAACGTTACATATGGTGAGGTTGAAGTCTTCTTAGTAATTGCATTTGCATATGAAATTCAAAACCAATTTATAATTCACATACTCTATCGTAAAACTAGAAAATGTTAGTCTAAGTGGTTACCGACAAGGATAAGTAAAGCTTTTCAAATACTTTACAAGTTATAAAAGGGAAAGTGGCTTTGTTTGTTTATTCGTATGCAAAAAAAAAAAAAAAACTGGACATATTAAGCTAAAGTTTTGCAAAAATAGAGAAAAATATCACATATTGTTATACATATAGCCTATTATTGTATAAAAAAATTATGGTTTCCCCCACTGGTTTTGCAAGTTTCAGTGTTATTTTATGGATAAAATTCATACAGATAATTATGAATAAAAAGTCCACTGTGTTATTTTATGGATAAAATTCATAAAGATAATTATGAATAAAAAGTCCACAGATTCACACATTTTTCCAAGCTTATTTTTTACTGAAAATACATCAAGCCCTTCTGGCTTTGCAAATTCCTATGTTATTCTTATGGAAACAGGTTTTATATTAGCCAATGGAGAACTCATCAGCACAATAGTGACAAGTAGTTCAGGCCATCAACGGTGCGGCAAGAAGTAAAATTTTATGTTTCATTCACTGTTATTACTAATAACATTATATTAAAATATTTGGATTAGTTTTTCCTATAATTTAAAAACATTTTTTATAGTTAAATTGGTGTCAGAATTATTTTTTGGATTAATTAAAAATTACCAACACACAAAAATTGAAATAAAATAGGAATAAACAGTTATTTCTCATAATATTGTACTTAGTTTTAAAATTAATATTGAAAACGAAAACAAACATAAACTGATAACAGAGTAGGCAAGACAAGTGACAACACAAAAGTGTGTTGGTTCACAACTGATAACGCAGTCTCGGCTGCAGATTGCGAAAAAGATAGTGATTTGCAGTTAGAAGTAGACAAAAAAGATTAACTAACTTACTCTTCTCATTTATACTACAAAATTAAATAGGCCTAATAATATAAATCTAAATTTCCTAATACAATTTTAAAATTTTATTGAATTTTTGTTTTAATAGTTCTGCTGAAACCCAGCATAACTTTTGCCACTAAATTGTATAATGATTTTTAAGCTAATAGGCCGCATGGAATAGGTCTTGGATTGAGGAATTGGCCAGAGGAATTTTCTAGCTTTTTATCAGTAGCTTTCATTCATCCCACTAAGTTTTAAGAGTTTGAAAAATACTTCTAACAGATGAAAGGCAAAACAACGATAGGAGATAGTTTAAAAGATCGAAGGGTGTCTTTCGGTCGGAGACACCTTAAAAGTAGAATATCACATACGAACACGCGCACTTTATCTAGATAAATTGTAACAGTACGAAATATTGTTCCACACAATAATAGTAGGCATCGAAGATAATAAATCTTTAAATGGGTAAAACTTACTTTTCCTCGAGAGTCCTCACAAAATGAATTCTCCACGTAATCCAATGTCAACACGGAAAAATTCTATAAATCGTCGACTGAGGAAAACACAAGACCACCAATTCCGATCTCACAATTGAAGGGTACAGAGAAAAAACGCTTGATGTCCAAAAATATTCAAAATTTAACTAATACCACCATTGTGTAGGGAAATATGAGTTCTACAACCACGTGCTTTTATTACAGCAAAATAATGATCGGGGTTCTTAAAAATCAACAAAAGAGATTTGGTATACAGAGAACTAGTGCTTGTTGTTCCTCGCGAACAGCGAAGAAACGCTTGTAATCCACCAAGCGTGCCGGCGCACCCTGAAGCGCATGCACGCTGTGTTTTGCGCCAGTCTCTGACTGTTACGCCAGCCAGCCTACAACAGTGCTCTTCAACTTAATTGTGTTTTAAAGTTTATTTTTTAATATTACAATGAGTAATGGTGATAATGATGGCAATGATGTGTCGAACTTGAATGTGAGTGCTGCTTCTATCAAGGAAAGGTAATAGTATGGCACTATCAGCAGACCTGCGTACTCAGCGAATATCCTACATGATTTGATTTTTTCAACTTCCCCCATAAAAACCATGGGAACGAGGATGTAGGTTTGCCGCCATATGGCTGTTTTAAATAAATATAAGTTGAAACCTACCTAGTACTTTCCAAATTTGATCAAGTTATGTCAATATGTGAGATAGAGGGTTTTGTTAAATCCCCATAAAAATAACATGGAAGACCTATTTTTGGATTTTATCTGCAACCTGATAAACGAAGTTAAAACTTCAGGATACTAAATTGTTTGTTTTTAAGCCCTTTTAAATGATTTTAGTTGAAATTGTTGAATTAAAAAAAAAATTGTCAAAAAATTTCAAAATCACATTTTTGGCCCTTTTGAAACCCCAAAAAACCCCGTTCCCATGACCCGATTATGCTGGTTCACGAATTCATTAAAATAGACCTAGTCCTACACCTTCATGCCAAATTTCATCAATATCGGAGATCCCTGTCAAAAGTTGACAATACTTATTAATATATGTATATATTATGTATACATATGTATATAAAATAATACACATATATGAAAACAAATGTAACTTTTGTCTTCTGGGGAATGAAAAAGATACATGGCACCAGGCTAAGGTCTTACCATGGCTACTACCGTAATAGCGTATTTCCTATAGGGAAATTCGCCAATATATATATATATATATATTTTCCTTACATATATATATATATATATATGTATATATAGCATTAATAAAAGTTTAAACCTAATATCTTTGTGAAATTTCTAATTATACAACAAAATTTCATTTGCAACAATTTTTACTGTCCTAATTTACAGAGAAAAAACGCTCGTTGTCCAAGCAAGAATTTTTTTATTTATTAATAAAAGATATTTTATTTTTTTTAATAAAACAACTTCATTTTAAATTAATAAAGGATTAGTTGTAGATTAGAAAACATTAGCATTTAATTATTTACTGTTATTCCTGGTCATTTTATAAGGTTTTAAAGTTTAAAATGCGTTTCCTGTAAAATTTAGTTTTTGTGACATCAATCGTTCTTTCTCTGCACCCTTCAATTCCTTCGAGGCAACACCCAGCACAAACACAATCTCAATCTCACACAACACAGCGCGGCACAAGAAAGCGTGTAGGAGAGTGGAGAGAAAAGACACCCGACGAAGAGGATCGTGCGCTAGAACTAAACCCCGACGCAACTTCATTGTTGCCTTCCCACCAGCATCTACCTACAATGAGCCTTCCAGGCCGCCCGGGGAATACGAAATCACCTCTCCAAAGTCTACCTGCCCCCCCCCCCCCCATACACACACACGGTGAAGCTAGCGGCTAGGCAAACGAAGACAAAAACGGGGCCAACGTCCCAGGACAGGTGGACGGAATGGATATATTTTGGGTTTTTGAACGGGTGATGTCCAAGAGAAAGGTCCTTGAATTGAATGGAAACGATTGTTACAAAATAGCACGAAATAAAAGAAGGAGGAGGGGGGGGGGTTCAGTCACGATTTTTTGCGATTCTCCCTGCGTTTTCTGTAGGATTAATGATGACATCCATAGCTATTCGACCCATCGATCAAGGCTAGTTTCGAAGATAACAAAATAGATATAACCTACCATTTTAGGTATAAAATCACAAATACTTTTTACATCCAAATTTTATATGTATTTAAATAATTTTTATGAAAGTATATCTAGGCCTACTAATAAAGTAATATTAAAACTCACAGAGTTCTCTGAGTTCCCTGCATAATTACGTACCCCAACTAGAATAGTAAAACAATATTGTTTGTACATAATGCACCTTAAAATACACCTCTAGTAAATTTCCGACTTTGAGAAACTATGATAAATAAACAATTATTGATTCTACGGGAAAATGCAAGAAAACGTGAAATGCCAAAAGTTTGAGGGGAGTGTACAAAAAGAACGTAACTTTGTATATACAGTACTTCGATTCGACGACAAAATTCGAAGAATTTTCTTGATTAAGTTCAGTGACAACGTGTTTGATGTTACGTCAAGAAAACTTCTCTAGGATCGACTAACTGGATGAAAAATTAAAATTTTCTGCTGTAACATTATCCAGCCAACCTTCTCGATCGCATTGAATAAAAAATCGGAATTGGCACAATTTAGTCGTACAACATTGTAGTTTTAATACAGTTAGAAGCGTGTTAATAATTAGACCCACTCTTTTAATTAATTGACAGTATTTCCCCATTTCGAATATTTAGATACAAGTACTAGTTAATTTGGATATCTAGGGACAATGTTTTTTTTCCCATGGAAAACAAAAGTATAAAAATGCAAATAAAATCATAGCCTACATAAATTACAATCCCACTTAATCGCATAAGAAATTTTAATCGAAATTAATTTTATCTCCTCTTTTTGTTTAATACAGTCAGATTTACCACTTCTTCAACTGGACGTTTATCCGTGTAAATTTTTTTGGGTTCTAGCAGACATCGTGAGCTGTTTTGTAAATGATTACCAACTCAACTTGAATCACATATAGTGAAGGAGTCAAGTGGACATTTCTGGTCATATTTTAATTCACTGTGTGTCTGTGTCAACGTGCATTCTTCTTCTTTTTCTTTTCGTCTGCGTTTTCCTCTACGAGGTAACCTCGTATTGGCTCCCCCTACCCTCACGGGTAGTCCGTACCTGGCATTAGCCTCAACCGGACCAGTCTTGCGACCAAGGGAGTTATGGAACATTTGTCCCAAATCACATTAAGGCGGATTAGACCCCCACAAAACCCGGAATTCACTAGGCCTGTGGTACTCAGCCGGCGGTGACCCAAAATGACCATCCGCTGTGAGTGACAGTGGCACCACTACCCATGGTACTTCTCAGCTTTCGTTTGTGAGCAACGCCCCCAGATAAGGCTGGAGGGCCCCCCACAGCCGAAGCTGTGTGC
The DNA here is from genome assembly GCA_030545055.2 of Neoaliturus tenellus. Taxonomy (NCBI): domain Eukaryota; kingdom Metazoa; phylum Arthropoda; class Insecta; order Hemiptera; family Cicadellidae; genus Neoaliturus; species Neoaliturus tenellus. The sequence continues at coordinate 22,374 of JAQYXR010001272.1, read as the reverse complement.
CGAGCATACCGACAACCTCTGCCCCCTCGATTCCAACCCAATATCCGGACTGGCCGAAGCCAGGGGCTTGAGCCGGATCCCGAGGTCCCCATTTTAGGTTTTACTTGGGTCATGGGTGGATCCCAAGCGGAATAACTAGGTCACTGGAAACCCGCACGCCAAAGGCGCCGGCTGCACTGCAACCGTACCCGAAAGGCACGGAAGCCCCAGATCCCCGACATCCTGACTCATTCCCTCCCTTTTGGGGGGAGGCTGGAGTGAGACACCCAGTAAGCGCGCGATTGACACAAGGCCACCTCCGCCAGGGCTCGGAACAGCCGAAGCTGCCCTACTTCAGTTGATAAAGGGAGCCACGCCCGTTACCCAACTCAGTACTTCGAGCTGGGATTGGGTAGTGGACATCCCAGTTCTAGGGGTGCAGGCCCTGAAGTACAACATACACCCCATAACATACAGTGTCAACGTACAGGCAGAACTGACACCGGAGAGGTAGCTCAGGGTTCCACCACAGTACGACTACACTGCACGGTCCGTGGACGCGGCCTTGACTTCTGCCTACAACCTCCGGTGCCACCAGATGGCGCGCGCTGCCAAAACAAACAACCACCACAACCACGAAGTCACTATGATCGGCGATCGGCGAGGAGGATCGGCGGGGGTAAACGGTTATAGAACTGGTGAATGACTGGCATTCAGGAACTTTCTGGTTGAGTATTTATCAAAATCCAATAAGAAAAATACAGTTTAAGATTTTCGGAACCCCCCACCCCAAACTAAAAATTATATGCTTCTTGTTGCTACAGTAGAGAGTCGATTATTCGAACGTCAATTATCCTAATCGCGAACGGCTTACCATCAGTGTGCAGTATTAAAAAGCTTATTGTGAAGAGCAAACATATAGTACACGTGTATACATATAAGGAAATGCAAACTATTTTTATTTTCATCTCTATTTTTATGGAAGCCGATATTATTTGGAAGTATTTTTGTTAAAGAGCAGTCAATTAAGTGTTCTCTTACAAGGTGAATAGTTTTCGTGATTGGCAATCCGAACAATTTGATTATCCGAACTAATTCCGGTCCCAATTAGTTCGGTTAATCGACTCTATACTGTGGTTATTGCAAAGATGAAATCATTTATTAATCAACAAAAACGAAGCTTGATCATGAAAAAAAAAAACAAATAAATCATAAGGAACATTCGACGTCGATTTCGAATGAAGAAAGAAGAAGGTAGAGTAGGCCTACTTTTGTTATCTGTGAAATTAAAAAAACGTTTCAATATTTTGAACAGAACAATAATTTTTTAAACTGTGGAAAATAGCCAACCTAATTAATTTGTTTAAAGTATCTTCACATCATAGCCGTAGAGACGCTAACTACCAATTTGGTTTTCAACGCAATTTTTAAAATGATTGAAATTGTTATCGTTCTGCACAACTAAGCGCGATGATCAAATCTAATTTAAATTGTTACTACAGACAAAACTTTGTGGGCGGTTTTTCTTCTACCTGTAAGTTACAGTTCGGATCCACATGGGATTCACTCGATACAATAAATTCTGTAATTCCAATCGCCCACTGAGTTATTTTTTACATATCCTCATAACAATCGCATACAAATCGTAACAGAACCCCTCTTTAGCTTGTGCTATGTTGTAATTATAATTTGTAATGATAGTTTTCATTCAATCAAAAAAAAACTCAGATTGAAAAGTCAAACTTCCATGTGGGCGCAGTGTACCGAATACTAGGCCCCATTTAACTCATCAGTTTTGTATCACTATGCTAACGAGATACGCAGTCTCATTGTATGATGGGAATCTTACGTAATCCCCCCCCTCCCCCCCACATTGAATCTACTGACCCAATTTTGGCGAGAGACCCGAGGTCTTCCGTGCAAGCCTCACCGACTTCCCCGTTGTGTGGGAATCAACCGACTGATGGATCGTTAAGTTGTTTATTATTTTCAACTGATGTGTTGTGATGTTCTTTATTGACAGTTAAAATTTTTACTTGGCTTAAAACAAAAAATTAAGTAATACATTGGAAAAATGGCAATCAGTAGACTCCCTCTTAACCGGCCAACTCGTGACCAGGCCTCGGCCGGATAATGAATTGGCCGGTTAATCCGACGTAGGCCTACATAGTGCCAACCTAGGTCTGCAATTTCATACTGTACGGCCTAAATGCAATTATGGCTTGAAAAAACTCTAAATAATTAATTTATAGCTAACATCTGACACCCACGAAATCCGTTACTAAATTAAACTAATAATAATTCGTTTCCTTTTTTTGTCTACTGGATAGCAGGTCCATTCATTCACTTACGGTGGCATACACTTCCGTCCAGGATAGTACATTTTAGGTGGTTTGACAACATCATGATATAATGTTGAACTGAATGATACAGTAGATGAGTAAACAAAGTTTCCGGCGAAACGGTTAAAGCAATGTTCAGATAAAGAAATGGCCGGTTGTACGGTATAAAAAGATGTTGTTTTTGTGCCAGGGTAGACCGGTTAAAGCGGAGGCCGGTAAAGAGGGATTCTACTGTACTGAATTGTCTTTAAACACTGTTAATTTGTTCATCGCAAAAAAAAAACGATAAGTGAGGTAAGGTACGATAGGTAAAGTAAGAATTGATTTATTACCTAAGAAAGTTTTTGTCCCAGTTTTCAATTACTATGTAGCCTAAGTCTGAAATGTAGAACAATAAACGGCATCAGATAACTGACACATACTTTCTCCCAACAATATAAAAAAATGGTTAAAAGCTTCAAACATTAATGTCTTGATGGCTCAATCGGATAGCCACCAGGTGAGCAGCACGAGTTTCTGCAAATTCAAAATGAGTTTTTTTAACAAATTTTGCTGTATAATTTTTGAACGCACATCTTCCCGGAGATGCGGGTGGTGTCATTTTATTCAGAATGTTAATCTTAATAAATCACAAAAGTTTTATCAAAATCGTTAGAGCCGTTTTTGAAAAAAATTGATTTTTCGCGTTTTTTTGGGTTTTTGAGGGTACCCTCAAAAAATCAAAAATTCAAAAAAAAAAAAATGAAAAAAAACGCCTGGAATTATCGTGGGTTTGAACCTGCATACCAAATTTCACCAAAATCGGACTATTGGGGAATTCTCTAGCTCTGTTTACATCCAGACACACAGACAGACATCACTCTGAAAACCACTTTTTTGGACACAGGGGGCACCAAAATGAATAAATTTACGAACAATTCGAATTCTAAAATTTTGGCGAAACTAATACTTTCTCTATATACACATTCATAGGGGGAAAGGGCGCTCCAAAATGAATATATACATCATCAAAGTAATTGGAATACTTTTACGAATACAATACTTTCTCCATATACTATGGTATAGAGGGAGAAAGTAAAAATGGGTAACAGTTTTATTGCTGTATTATTTTAAAGAAATTTGTTTACACTTTAAGAATTCTGAATGTTATACACACTTTTTGGATAGCCTACGTTTAACATTAAGATTTCACAAAATGAAGGTAATAAGAGTCTTAGATGAAAATGGATCTTAACAGATCAATAACTTTAAAACTCTAACTGAACTATACATCTTGTTTATTCATCAATTCGAGTACATGCAGCCAATGTTGGGCAAGATTATAATAAAAAGCCTAACTATGCACACAACCAAAGATAATCAATAAGTTATCTATCTATTCTTTGGTGGTATAACTCAACAAATTTCAAAACTAAGAATATCTAAGCTATTTCTGTAAAAGAGGATTTTTTTTCATGAGCAACGAGGAGGTTATTAACAACAAATCATTTTTAATTCTTCGGTGAATCATTGTTTCCCTCGGTTAGTAGCCCATTCGCCCATTCCCTGCGGGCCATTGCATTACGTAGTGCGGCTCAGCGCCTGCAATAAACCAGGCGGCTAATCGAATACAGCGGCGTAAGCCGGGTTGCGTCATGGAAGTTGTAGGCGCATCGTTTCAATTCCCCATTCTCACACACTAATCGGTCATTAACTAGAATCCTAATAAATGGAATCGCTTTCTTAAAAATCTATGGATGTGATGTTGTAATGTTGGTATGTAAACAAAACATATACGACAAGCTAGTGTGAAATAATAATTGATTACGGTGTTATCATAGGAAATAATGTTCGAAGTTTCCAAGAACACCAAACACTGTATTTTCATCCATTAACATACTAACATTGTGTGAACTTGATTAACATAACCTTGATTTTATGTCTTTACACGTCCAATTTCGTAGATCGCATTCAAAATTACGGTACAATATTGAGAACCGTTATTTTTTATTTTCAATTAAAATAGTTTTAATTCAAAAACATTTACTGCAACTAAAAATCCGAAATAAAAAGAAAGTTACTGTAGTCTAATTAAATTCATCAGCAACAAGTTACTAATGTAAAAGCTGTTTTAATACGAGTTGATGCATTGTTGCCAAATCTATCCAGAAACGTATTTTTGTATGATATTACTGTATTACACATGGTAAACATGATAACAATGACAACACAAATGACAACATTGCATGGCAAGGGGGGTGAGGGGAGACACAGCTGTTAAAATTACCATCGGACTATTTTCGTAAACCAAATAAACAAAATGATTGGAGCAACGAGATTAAACTACGCATAAGATTGATAGAAGACATTTAATATTTGTCCCCGGTTGATTTGGCCATTTTACCCACATTTCCCGCCATTTTATTCGCAACCATCCCTTTCCTTGGTTACCAGTTTTAGCTATTCTGATTGGTGGTAATAAGTTTCAAAAATAACAGATTATACTTTTAAAACATCTAATTATTTGTTGTTTTGATGTTTGTTTTTAAACATTTTGATTCGATTGTCTGAGAATAGGCTATTGAGATTGGTTACCATAGAAACTTCGGATAGGTGTGGGTAAAATGGCAAATAACAGATGAGAAAGTGTAAACAAACTGTCTGGTGGTTACCAAGGAAACGGCGAGAATCGTGATAAATAGTGTCAATCAACAAGGAACAAATTTCCCTACCTTTGAAGCACTCTATGTATATTTTGACCTCGTTGGAACGGAGGGAAGCAAAATATGATGGGGCCATGTCAAAAAAGCGAAGAAAACTTGACGGAAGACCGAGAAATGAAGGATAAGATAATATCAGGAGAGTTCTCGCTACTGAGAATAGAAAAGATACGAATCTTTTTGCTGGACCAAACACTATAATTAACAAAGCGATGAAAAGGGCTAGTGTACTCACTGATGACTTTGTGCAGGGTGTCCGCGAAGACGTCGTCACCCTCTGCGACTCCCGCGTCGGCCGCCAGGGGCGCCACGGGCTCGTCCTGGGTGAACGCATCGTTGTCCACCCCAGTGGAGCCGCTCTCCAGCGCCTGGAGCTTCTTGGAGCCCCGCAGAGAACGGTTCAGGAACTCGTTCTGCGCCGCGACTCGTTCCTTCTCCGCCCGTTCTTTCCTCTTCACCTCCTGCAACAGAGAGTGAGTAAAATGATTGGTAGAGAACGGTTTAGGAACTCGTTCTGCGCCGCGACTCGTTCCTTCTCCGCCCGTTCTTTCCTCTTCACCTCCTGCAACAGAGAAAGATTAAAATGATCGGTTCAGGAACTCGTTCTGAGCCGCGACTCGTTCCTTCTCTGTCCGTTCTTTCCTCTTCACCTCCTGCAACAGAGATAGATTTAAAATGATCAGCAGCGAACGGTTCAGGAACTCGTTCTGTGCTACGACTCATTCCTTCTCCGCGCGTTCTTTCCTCTTATCCTCCTGTAACAAAGAGGGTTACAATGATTGGGTGATCAATTTTCAAAGTTTTGCTGAACAATATAGAAACTCGTTCTGTTTGCGACTTTGGTACTGGATTTTATGGGGTTGCAGCACGGTGTGGTATCTGGACAGCTTTGCAAATCAGGTTGTTGACGGCATCATCCTTCCGACGCGTGTCAAAAGTGATCAAGTTCGTGAGTTATTTTCACTGTGAGTGAACTTTGGAAGTACATTTCTGATATGACATCGAGGAATGCAATGCCTAACCTAACCGCTGCGGCGCGTTGTAAACACTAGGCCCTACTAGCGGAGATTCTTGCGAAATTAGAGCAAATCCCGATTGTTTATTAAATATTGTATAGCAAGTACGAGAAGAGCCCAGGTGACAAAGTATTATTGCCGGCCAGGGCTCTTCTTCTGTGCTCTTCTTCCAATGTATAATTTTTTAAAGATTAAAGTGAAAACAATCTTCAAATGAAGAATATAAATTTAATGTTTAAACGCTCGGGCCTCCAGGTTCGATTCCAAATAGAAATAATTCTAAAAAGGTACTTCCAGGCAATACTAAAAATGACGTGTAATTAAAAATGTAGATCAAGTTATTAATTTGAAAATAAAGATAGAAAACTTGTTGAACTCTAAAAATCACTTATGACCAAAAGCTCACCTAACCTGAACCATTCAATGACATTTTAAAAATCAATTATAATCAAACACGCTATTAAAAATAGTTCATTATAATAAAGTAGGCTACTTCATATTTTAAAATTAACACTAACTTTGCTTATCTTGGATTACGGTAAGGTAAGGTTAGGTTAGGTAAGATAAGATAAGGTAAAGTTTACACCTAAACTAACATTTTTTGAGTTTTCGCTAAAGAACATAACATATTTGATGCTAAAATAGGCCTACATAATAATACCCCCCGTCGCAGCACACCTGCGTACTCAGCGAATTTCCAAATTAGTAATATTAATTTTGACCAGCTAAACTTGTAAACAAAATTTCATCACGTGCTCATAAATAGCGAAATAAATGTCTATTCTCCTTAAGGTAAATATAGGGAAAGAGTATGCAGGTATGCTGCCATGGGGGACACTAAAAGTAGGTTTTTAGCAGAGAAAAAAATTATTTCGACCATATAAAATCATATAGAAAATTTCATCAATATCTGTCCATAAATAAAAGAGTTTGCCTATTCTCCATATGATTAACATGGGAAAAGAGTATGCAGGTTTGCTGCCATGATAAGTACAAAAAACAAGATTTTTTACCTTAAATGGATGAATCTCAACCAAATGAAGCTAAATACCAAGTTTCATCCAAAAATATTGGTTAATAAGTGAAATATTAACACATCCTTATTCTCCATAAGATTAACATTGGAGCCCCAAAAGACAATGTACTGTCTTTAGACTTTGTAATATCTCGGTAACCAATGGAGATAGAGCAAAGCTTCAAAACACTAAATTGTGTGTTTTTTTAGCTAAATCCAATGGTCAAAATAAAAATTTAAAATTTTTCAAATTTACATATGAAAAATGCAAAAAACCCATTTTTGGGGTACAAAACCCCCCCAAACTACCCCTTCCGGTTGGTCGATATGTCTGGTTTTCGAACTCATCCGAATAAACGTAGGATTACACATTTCCACCAAATTTGGTGTCGATCGGACCATTTTTACGAGAGTTATCGTGCCTAGGGACACATATATACATATATACAAGTAGATAGTATCATGTTGGTTCTGGCTCACTTTTGGAGACAATCAAAAATCAAACAAATTTCACAGTTTTTTAATACAATTATGCAATATTTTTTGGCCAATTTTCAGCTTTTGTCAAATTGTCATAAAAAATATGCAATTTTAATGAAATTTTTAACAAATATGCCTAAAATTATCTACAAAATAAAATTTTTTTAAAAACAAGTAAAATTATCACATTTTATAAGTATTTTTTCAATAGTCGACTTTTCATAAGTCAATTTAAGTTTTCTAGAGTATTTTTCAATAAAATTTGAATTTTTTTAAAACAAGTAAAATTAAGGTTTATTATCAATAATATTGTAGTAATTATTCAAATTTAACTAAAGCAGTTTCTTTATCATCAAAAGTCTTAATATCAGTGACAATTAAATGTAAATCTTTTTTATTTAATTCTTTAATAGATTTATCATCAATTACATTAGTAAATCTTTTTGGTAAATGTACTTTACATTTTTCTAATTCAACAATAATTGTATATCCATATTTATCTTTAATTCTTTCAAATTTTTCAATTTTATATTTTTCATTTAAATTTAAACTTTTTATTGGTTTATATTCTTTAAATCTTAATTCACCAATATTATTAATTTCTTCTAGCAGATCCATTTATATAGAAAAAAATATCACAAACTTGTTTGTGATAGATATGTTAAAAAGTCATCATCATAATTAGGTTTTATACAAAAATCCATATTTAAGTATTTAAAAATCATAGGTAATAATTTTTTGTATGATATATTACTTTTCTTAAAACATAAATATTTATTAAAAAATAGTGTAATTTTTTCTTTATCTTCATTATTCAATTCAAAATCAATATTGTATATTTTGTTTAAAAATTGATAGTAAAATATCCAATTTGTATAATTCCTTTGTTTTAAAAATAATTTTATATTCTTAGGTGTTATTTCAAAATGATTGGAAATACATAAAATATATAATTCATTAATTAATTGTTGTGTTTTATATGGTTGAAAATGGTTAAATTCTCTTAAAATATGTTTAAGATGTTTATTCTTATTACTTTTTCTCTTAATCTTTTTTTCATAAATAATTCTTTTACATATATTACATCCTACACAATTTCCAATAATAGTAAAATTAGTTTGATTATGACATCTATAACACATATCCATTTATTAAAAAAAAATTATACATAAATGAATGAACCCATTCATTGTCACAAATGTAAGAAAAAAACTAAAAATATTAATCCACAAATTGTTGAAATGAAAAATGGATTATATAGAATTGCTACTAAATGTTCAATTTGTAAAACAAATAAAAGTAAAATTTTGAAAAAAGAAGTTAAACCTATAATTAAAAAAGAATTAACTAAAAATGAACAAATAATTGAAGCAAATGAAATTCATGCTCCAATTAGAAAGAAATTTCTAAAAAGAAAAATAATTACATTAGGTATTGATGATTTATGGGCAGCAGATTTAATTATAATGAAAAATTATGAAAAAGAAAATGATAAATATATGTTAAATGTGATAGATACTTTCTCAAAATATGTTTGGTCAAAACCATTAAAGAAAAAAGATGGAAAAACAGTTTCTAGAGCATTTGAAGAAATAATTAAGGAAGCAATTAAAATTAATCATAAATCACCTAATCTTTTACATACAGATAAAGGATTAGAATTTATCAATAAAGAATTTAAAGAAATATTAAATAAATATGATATTAAATTGTATCATACAGAAAATGAAGAAAAATCAAGTATAATAGAAAGGTATAATAGAACACAAAATGAAAAAATGAAAATACAATTTGAAATTAATAAAAATTATAGATGGATAAATATTTTACCAAAAATTGTTAAAGAATATAATAACTCATATCATTCAACAATTAAAATGAAACCAATTGAAGTAAATAAAAATAATGAAAAGGATTTATTAGATACTGTTTTTAAATATAAACCACCAAAAATAATAACCAAATCAAAATTTAAAATAAATGATAGAGTTAGAATTGGAAATAAAAAATCAACATTTTCTAATAAATATAAAAATAATTGGTCTAGAGAAATATTTATAATTTCTAAAATTAATAATACAAATCCAGTTACTTATAGTATAAAAGATCAAAATAATGAAGATATTATTGGAAATTTTTATGAATATGAATTGAAAAAACCAATTTGTAAATTTTATTTTATATAAATGGAAAAGATATGTTTAAGGTGTAAATTATATAAAGATATATCTAAATTTTATAAAGACAAAAATACTAAAGATGGGTTATATTATTATTGTAAAGAATGTAAGGATGTGTATTATAAAAAATTATATGATAGTATTAAAGTTATTGAATTAAATGAAAAACAATGTCATAAATGTAAAGAAATTAAAGATATTTCAAATTTTAATAATTATCATTATAGTAAAGATAGAAAAAATACAATTTGTATACAATGTATTAGAGAAATGTTTTTAAAACCACAATTTTGTGAATGTGGAAGAAATATTAAATGGACTAATAATTATTTAAGACATTTAGAAACTAAAATTCATGACAAAAATATAATAAAACTAGAAAATTTAAAAATATGATGAAAATAATAATTTTACTTGTTTTAAAAAAGTTTAAATTTTATTGAAAAAAATACTATAGAAAACTTAAATTGACTTATGAAAAGTCAACTATTGATTTTTATTGAAAAAATACTCTAGAAATTTTAAATTAACTTGTGAAAAGTTGACTATTGATTTTTATTGAAAAAATATTCTAGAAAATTTAAATTAACTTGTGAAAAGTTGACTATTGATTGAAAAAATACAATTTAAACTATAAATTACCTAGAAAAAAGTGGAAAAACTTCTCATATTTTTAAGAGTTTTATTTCTAAGTAAAAATTATTTCTAATAAATGGAACGAACAAATAAAAATATTAATTGTCCTTATTGTAATAAAAATATATTATATAAAAATTATGATAGACATTATAACTCAACTAAACATTTATTAAATAAACAAAAATATGATAATAAAATATTTGAATTAAAACATTGGTGTAAAAATAATAATATATATAATTATAAAAATAAAACTTTAGATGAATTAACAAATATTAAAGAAACATTTGATCTTACAAATTATTCATTATTTAATATAGAAAAATTAAATGAAATTGCAAAAAAATTATCTGTCAGAAATTATGAAAATTTATCTAGAGATGAACTAATTAAAAGATTAAACAAAATTAAAGAAAATCCAAATAATTTAAGATATAGATCATTAAAATATATTCAAAATTTAGCAATTAAAAATAGTATTAAAATTGTTAATAAAACTAGAAATGAATTGATTGGATTATTAAATGATTATTTTAAAAATAAACCAATTCCAAAAGAAAATATAATAAATATTCAAGAAGCTTCGTCATTAAAAGGATATTTTCAAGATTATATTTTAACAAATTCAAATGATGATTTAGATATTAATGATTATTTAGAAACTCAAAGAAATGAAATAAAAAAATTGATAGAAAAACAAAAATTTAAAAATATTAAAGGACAGATGGCTTTAGAATGTGAATATGAAAGAAAATTAATAAATGGTGAAATTCAAAATAGTAATATGTATTTTTGTATAAAAAGTTCAGATATTTTAAATATAGATGATTTTATTGATGATCAATTTAAGAAATTAATAGTTAGAGAACAACTAAATCAACCATCAAAAGGCTCTGGTTGGTCATTAAAAAGATGTGTTGAATTAAATCTAAAATTATCTAAAAATAATTCATTAAATGCTGGATCATATATAGAATTACCAAATGAAATTAAGAATAAAAAATGTTGTGTAAATTTTAAAAATAAAGATGAATATTGTTTTATTTATGCAATTAGATGTGCTATTGATAAACCAAACAAAAATGCTGAAAGAGTTAAACAATACCACAAATATATATATGATGACATTTTTAAAGGTTTTGATCATCCAATAACATTAAAAGATATTAAATTATTTGAAAAAAGATCATTTGATTCTAAATATAATTATCCATCAATGTCAATAAATATTTATAGAATTGATGAAGATGAAAAAATAGTGCCATTACAAATATCTGAACATTATAATACAAAACTAGAAATTGATTTATTATATAATAAAATTGGTAATAATTCTCATTATATATTGATTACAGATTTAAGTAAGTTAGTATCTAAGCAATTAACACAAAAAAATACAAATAAAAAATATATTTGTAGAAGATGTTTGACTCATTTCTACAAAAATAAAGACTTGAATAATCATTTAGAAATATGTAAATCATTAGAACCTTGTAGACCTATAATGCCATTTCCTGGTCAAAAAGTAAGTTTTAAAAACTATTACAAAAAGTTTGAACATCCATATGTAATTTATATGGATTTTGAAAGTATATTAGAAAAGATTGATAATTGTAAAAACAATCCAAATTGTTCATATACAAATAAAATTCAAAGACATAAACCATATGGATTTACAATTTATTTAGTATCTAGAGTAACTAATAAAATGTATAAACCTATTTGTTATAGAGCAAAAAATGAAGAGGAATTAATAAATATACCAAATAAATTATTTGAATATTTAGATGAAATTTCAAAATATATAGCTAAAAAATATAATTCAAAAAATAAAAAGCCTATAAATTTAACTAATGAAGAAGAAATAAATTATCAAAAAACTAATATTTGTCATATTTGTGAAAATAGTGGTTTTGATGATGATAAAAGAATAAAAGTAAGAGATCATTGCCATTTAACAGGAAAATTTAGGGGTGCTGCACATTTAAATTGTAATTTAAATCTAAAATTCCCTCAAAATATTCCTATATTCTGTCATAATAGTTCAAATTATGATACACATTTGTTTATAAAAGAATTAGCTAAAAAATATGGTAAAATTGATTTGTTAGCTAATACAGATGAAAAATATATAAACTATTCAGTAAATTCTGGTTATGGTTATGAATTTGAAGGTGATAAACCTAGAAAATTTATAAAATTCTCATTTGTAGATACATTTAGATTCATGGCTACATCAATTGAAAAATTAGCTAAAAATCTTAAAGAATTTAAGCATATAAATAAATTTATAAAAGAAAATGATATAATTGAATATGATAATGAAACTTTAAAAATATTAACTTCTAAAGGTGTATTTCCATATGAATTTATTGATAATGTTGAAAAATTAAACTATGATAAAATATTATAAAAAGATCAATTTTATAGTTGTTTAACTAATGAAAATATAAGTGATGATGATTATAAACATTATATAAAAGTTTGGAATAAATTAAAAATAAAAACATTAGGTAACTATTCAGATTTGTATAATATTCAGGATGTATTATTATTAGCTGATATATTTGAAAATTTTAGATCTGTTTGTTTAAAAAATTATCAATTAGATCCAGCACATTATCTAACATCACCATCACTAGCTTGGGATTCTATGTTAAAACTAACAAAAATTAAACTAGAATTAATAAGTGATTATAATATGTATTTAATGATTGAAAAAGGTATTAGAGGTGGTATTTCACAATGTATAACTAGATATTGTAAAGCAAACAATAAATATACAAAAAAGTATGATAAATTAAAACTTGAAAATTATATGTTATATGTAGATGCAAATAATTTATATGGATGGGCTTTAAGTCAAAAATTACCTTATAAAGATATAACATGGATGAATCCTAATGCATATACATTAAATGAGGGAAGAAACAATATTAGAATTAGATGAAAATGCTGAATATGGATACATATTAGATGTTGATTTAGAATATCCTATTGAATTACATGATGACCATAAAGATTTACCATTAGCACCTGAACATTATAATAATAAGCTTTGTACAACATTATTTGATAAGAAAGATTATGTTATTCATTCAAGAAACTTAAAATATTATCTACAAAAAGGATTAAAATTAAAGAAAGTTAATAGAGTTATAGCATTTGATCAAGATGATTATATGAAAAAATATATTGAATTAAATACTAAATTAAGATCCAAATCAACATCAGATTTTGAAAAAGACTTTTTTAAATTGATGAATAATAGTGTTTTTGGAAAAACTATGGAAAATGTTAGAAATAGATGTGATATTAAATTAGGTGATGAAAAGTTTTCATTAAAACAAGCAAAAAAACCTAATTTTAAAACATTTAGTATATTTGATAAAGACTGTATTGCTTCACATATGATAAAAGAAAAGGTTAAGTTTGATAAACCAATCTATATAGGATTTTCAGTACTTGATTTATCAAAATTACATATGTATCAATTTTATTATGAAAAATTAAAGAAGTTTGATCCAAATATAAGGTTATTATATATGGACACAGACAGTTATTTTATAGAATTTAAAAAGGATCCATATAAAATTATTAAAGAAAATATTAATGAATTTGATACAAGTGATTATAAGAAAGAACATGAATGCTATAGTGAAAAGAATAAAAAATAATTGGTAAATTTAAAGATGAGTTAAATGGTGAAATATTAGAAGAATATTGTGGTTTAAGATCAAAATTATATAGTTATGAATTTAATAATAAAAATCCTGTAAAATGTAAAGGTATTAAGAAAAGTGTTGTTGATAAAACATTACATATGGATGATTTTAAGAAATGTTTATTTGATGATCAAGAACAATATAGAGAAATGACTTGTATTAGAAGTTTTAAACATGAACTATATACAATTACAATAAATAAATTAGCTTTAAGTAATAGAGATGAAAAAAGATTTATTTGTGAAAATAAAATTGATACATTACCTTGGGGGTATAAAAATAATTATAAATAAATGGAAATTTTAATTATTCCAAAAGAATTAATAAATAATGATTTTGATATAAAATTATATTTATTTAAAACTAAAATATCAAATAAATTTTTAATATATCTTTTTAAATATAACAATTATTTTGTATATCATTATAAGTTTAATTTTATAATAGAACCATTTATAAATATTATAAAAAATTATGTTAAAGAAAGTTTTAAAGAAAATGATCAAAATTATATTAATAATTTATAACCATATGATATTGAATTTATACTATAATTTTATGTATATTTTTAAATATTTTCTTTAATAAATTTAAATATATTCGATAATTTATTGAATATCTAACATAAAAATATCTATAAATTTTACTTTATTATCATTATAAGTAAGACCCGTCTTTAAGACGGGTCTCAAATTTGTATATAATTTATTATATTTATGAATATTTTTGAATGTTTAAGAAGGGTAACATTTTGTTACCCTTAAGTTTTTATTGTATAATAAGGTTACCTCCTTTAAAAAATTTTAAAATAAATATTCTAATTTATATGGGACCCATTTTGGGTCCTACCTAATTTTAATAAGTTTTGTATGTTTTTCATTATATGATAGGGGGGACAAATTGTCCCCTCTAAAAATATCTATAAATTTTAATCTATCCTTATTGTTTTCTACTTTTTTTATTTTAAAATTAATAAATATAAACCAGATTCATTAATAAACATTGTTTTATTATCTATTTTATTGACGCCCCGTTTTAGGGCATCTGAAAAACATGTTTGTACATCAATTTCTAGGGTGTCATAATTTGTGACACCTATAATTTTTATGTAAATTAATTTATCATTATTATGTAAATGTAACTGTTGGTTACACTTGATATATTTTAAGTTTTATATATTTTTCTTTTACATTATCAATTAAAACTTTTCTAGAATTTTTATATTTTAAAATATAACAAATATCTTTTCTTTTAAACCAGGTTTATTTTGTTTATTAAATACAATTAATTTATTATTAAATATAAAATTATTGTTAATTAAATAAATTATTGTTTTTATTATTTATGTAGATAAATTTTATATTACAAATTTTGTTTTAATCTTAAATATACAATACTTTTATATTTTCATTATTTATTTGATTTCCATCACTATCTTGAATAGATATTACAATATTTTGAATTTTATTTATATTTTTTAAGGAATATAATCAATTTCATTTGGTTTTTCACTAATTTTTGATCCATATTCAACATTTGGATAAAATGAATATAGAATTTCTGATTCTTTATGTAAATGTGAATGATCTTTATGATTTTCAAAACTAGGATCAACTAAATTACAATGTATTTCAATAACATCAAAAGGTCTAATTTTTAGTAGTTTTATTCCTTTTGTTAATACATTTGGTTCAATCATTTTATCATCTAATCCTAATAAATCAATTATAATTGTTGTTACTATAATTTTAACAGGAGATTTTATTATAATATATGGTCCATCATTTTTCAGTATAAAATCATTTTCATCAAATTTATTAATTTTCTTTTTAAATTCTTTTAAACTATTAATAAAAATATTTTTTATTTCTTCAATTGTATAATTTCCTTTATTTATATCAAAATATTGATCTATAATTTTATCATCTTCATCTTTAATAGAATATCCATAACAGTTTTTATAATCATTTGGTATATTTGATATAAAATTATCTGAATAAAATCCACTTAAACCAATACTATATTTTCCATCTAAATGTATTGGATGTTCTAATCTTAATTCTAGTTTGGATGAATGACCAATTATTTTAAATAATTTCATCTTATTTAAATGGAGAAATTTTTAGAAAACAAAGATAATATAAAATTAGAATCATATGATAAAAATAATAAAAATGATCAACCTATTAGATTATTAATTATAGGAACAAGTGGATCTGGTAAAACTACATTATTATTAAATTTTATTTACAAAAGATTAATTCCATATTCAAATTTATATATTTTTAGTAAATCATTAGAACAACCATCTTATAAATTATTACAAAAAAGATTTAAAAATATAGAATCAAATATTAATAAACAAATTTCTTATTTTTCATGTGATGATATGATTCCACTAAATAAATGTAAACCAAATTCATTAGTAGTTTTTGATGATTGTATTTTAGAAAAACAAGATAAAATTAAAGAATATTTTATAATGGGTAGACATAAAAATATATCATGTATTTATTTATCACAATGTTATTCAAAAGTTGATATGCAATTAATTAGAAATAATTTAAATATGTTATGCATCTTTAAACAAAATGAACATTATATAAAAAAAATATATAATAATTTTGTTGGATCGGATATGAAATTTGATAAATTTAAAACTATTTGTAATGATTGTTGGAAAGAAGACTATGGATTTTTAACTATTAATTTATTGAAAAAATCAAATGATGGAAAATATATGAAAAATTTTTCTGATATTAAATAATGATAATGGCTTGTTGTATGTTTGATTCAATAATTGATAGAATATTTATTTTATTAGTATTATTTATTTCATTAGTATTTATATATTTAATGAAAATTACAGAAATAAAGTAAAATGAATTGTGTTTAACATGATTTATATTTGTGTTAACATGATTTATGTTTATGTTAACATGATTTGTGTTTGTGTTAACATGATTTGTGTTTTGTGTTAACATGATTTGTTTTTATGTTAACATAATTTGTGTTTGTGTTAACATGATTTGTGTTTTGTGTTAATATGATTTGTGTTTATGTTAACATGATTTGTGTTGAACCTAAATTTTTCTTTGTAATAAATGGATAAAATATCTGTTAATGAAGCTAAAAAATTAGATGATATTGAGAAAAAATTAATAAAAGAATTTAAAAATCAAATTAAAATTGAAGATAATTATGAAAAAATTAAACAAAAAGCATATGAACCTATAACATCAGCAATTGGTAAAGTTGAAAATAAAATTGGTGAAGTCTTAAATGAAAATAAAAACCTTATGGAATTGGTACCTATTGTTAATAATTTTGCCAATATATCAATACCAGAAACTGAAGAACTAAATTTACCTTCAAGTACTCCATTTAGACCAATCAGACAACCAATAATTCAAGAAGAATCGACATTTATTGACCCAAATTTAATTTCACCTCAAACATTAGATAAAATTATTGGTCCATTAGCACAAAAATATTTACCAAGAACAAAAGATGATAAATTTGGTTTATATTGGAATAAACATAAAAAATCATTTATGATTGGTGATAAAATAACTGTAATTGATAATGATGATTTAATAATTGATGATAAAAAATATAATGGAACACATGGATTATGGAGATTGTTAACTTATGAAAAGAAACCAGATAATAATTTATATACACAAGATGATTTAAATAATTATTCAAAAATTTTATGGGAAACTAATTCAATTTATAAAAATAATGATCCAAATAGTAAGAAACCAAAATCTAGTAAAGGTGATAAATATATTAATTTAATTAAACATATTTGGGAATTAAAAGGTAAAATTGAAGGTTCAGGAATCAGACAATATACAGAAAATAAAATTGAATATAGATTTATAGATGATTTAAATAAATTAGATAATATTATTAATTATATATATGCACAAGAAAAAGCTGGCAATAATAATTTTTTAAATGAAAAGAAAGCAATTAAAGACTTTATATCAAATAAATTAGATGAATTAATTGAAAAACCTGAAGGAATTAAGTATTTAAAAAGAATTTTGGCAAATATTTCATCACCATTATTAAAAGATGGATCAGGTATTTTAAATAATGTTATAAATAATTTACCTTTTGAATTACATGTACCTGGTTATCAATATCTAGGGCCTGGAACTAAATTAAATAAAAGAGTAAAAAGAGGTGATCCTGGAATAAATGATTTAGATAAAGCTGCTAAAGAACATGATTTATTTTATAGAGATCATAAAGATACAAAATCTAGAAATGAAATAGCTGATAAAATTTTACAAGATAAAGCATGGGATATAGTAACATCAAATGATCATAGAATTGGTGAAAGATTAATTGCATTACCAACATCAGGTGCTATGTGGATGAAAAGAAAATTTGGTATGGGTTTAGAAGTAGGATTAAAATTTTAATAAAATTAATTATATTAATCTATATTATAAAAAACTATAAATTTTTTTCTTAATAAATGGAAAAAACAAATATAAACTTGACAGATAATCAAAAATCAAAAATAAAATTAGCATTTAAAAATAAAAAATCAGTTATAATTCAATTTAATATTGATCAATTTAATGAAAATGGAAAAGATATTATATTATTATCTAAAAGACAAATTAATAAACTAAATAAACATAAAAAATTAAATAAAGGATTAAGATTTGAATTTTCATATAATCAATTAAAAGAAATAAAAAATGGTGGATTACTAAAGGAAATTTTAGATTTTGCTGATAATATACCTATAGTTAAAAATTATACACCAAATGTTAGAAAGGGAGCAAAAGTAGTAAAAGAATCTATAATTCCTAAATTTAGAAATTTTGTTGATTGGTTAGATCATGAATTAAAAAATGTAGAAGGATCTGGTTTAGATAAAAAAACATTAAAATATATGAAACAAAATTATAAAAAAATTTTGAACCACTAACATTAGGTGAATTAGAAAAATTGTGTAAAAATATAAAATATTGTAGAGGTGTATTTATGAGAGATATATTACCTAATAAAGTTAATAAATTTGAATGTGGAATTATAAATTTAGATTCATTTGATGGAAATGGAACTCATTGGGTTTGTTATTATAAAAAAGATAAAATTAAATATTATTTTGATTCATATGGAAATATAGTTAATAAACCACCAATAGAATTAGTTAAATATTTAGGAAAAGATAATATATTTTATAATGATAATCAAATTCAAAATTATAATGATCCACCAATTTGTGGTCATTTATGTATTTTTATATTAAATGAATTAAATAATAATAAAAAATTTGATAATATAATAAATAAATTAATCCTTAATAAATATGGATTCACAAAATATATTTGATCTGTTTGGAAGACAGAAAAAACATCCAATTAATATTAAAGAAGATTATATAAATTCTAAATTAAATATATTTTTTAATAATTTTAGTAAAAGTTTTAAAAGTCATGTAAAAAAGACTGAAAATCTAGTAAATGCTATTGGTTTATCAAAAATTATATAAGTATTAATGGTAAAAGAATTGTTAATGTTAAACCAAGTATAAATAAATATGATGTTGTAATAAAATCAGAATTAGATGAAGTTTTAGATTCAATTATTAAAATTGGTAATGATCATTCAGAAACTAAAAAGGATTTAAATAAAATTACAGACTTTTTAATTAATATTGGAAAATATGTTGAAAATTTAGAAGAAAAATTAGAAAAAGAACTAAAATTTCTATTTGATGGAGTCAATGAATCCATAAAAGAATTAAATGCTGAAATAATACTAATTAAAGATGATATAGATAAATTACAATAATTATTTTATATAAATGGAGTTGATTTATTGTCTTAAATGTAAACAAAAAACTAATTCTATAGATATTCAGATAATAAAATTGAAAAATATAAATGTAATTAAATCAAAATGTTGTATTTGTAATTCAAAGAAAAGTTGTTTTACAAAATTTTCTCCCTAATAAATGGTTCTATACAGTTCATTTGATTTATTCATTATCAGAAACCAAAATCAATTAAACAAAGATGATTGGGATGATATTTCTGAAAAATATGAGTTGAGTATTAATATGATGAGATTGTTTCAAAATAAATTAAATTGGCAAAAAATTGCTCAACATCAAAATTTAACTATAGATTTTATTACTGAATTCATAAATTATCAATTAAAAGATTATATTGATTTGATTTGTAAATATCAAGATTTAACTGAATATTTCATTCATGATTATGCATTTACATTAAATTGGGAATTAATTTTAGAACATCAAAAAATATCAGCAAAATTTATACTTGATCATGCTACTGAAATTGAATATTTTAAAAGTAAAAATGAAATTGATACATAAAAATTATAAAATTTGACATCATAAAATTATAAAAATTTTACTTGTTTTAAAAAAGCTTTTGATTTAAAAAATTTATCCTTAATAAATGGCTGATTACAAAAAATATGTAAATGATATTGAAAGAGCTGAATACAAAAATTTCTATCCATTATCTAAATTACATTTAAATGAACCTAATAAAAAAACTGAATTTAATATAGATTTTGGAGATGGATTTTGTACTTCTAAATTTCAATTTTATATATCTGGTAAATTGACTAAATCTGATGGAAATGCATATGATAATGGTGCTAATATAAAATTAATTGATAATTTTGTTCCATTTTTATTTTCAAAAATTGAAGTTAGAAAACATAATAAATTGATTGATGAAATTGAATATCCTGGTCTATTAAGTACAATTAAAGGTACTATAACTTATTCAAAATCAGAAATAAATCAGATAAATAATGGTTTTGAATCAAATTTTAAAAATAAATTTGAAGCAATTGGTAATTTATCTCATTTTGGATTAGGATTTTTTGAAAATGTAAATATTCCAATATACAAAGGAGGTTTTAATATAACATTTATTAGATCAGAAGATAATGATGCAATTTTTAGATGGAAAACTAAAAAGGCTGATGGATCTTATGATAATGCTACATTACCAACTGAAGGTAAAATAACAATTGATGAATTTTTTATTAGAGTTCCTATAATTGAATACAAAACAACAAGTAAAATTCAATTAATTAATGAACTAAGCAAATTTGAAAAAGTAAATTTTCATTTTAATCATTGGCAATGCATTGAACAAAAAAATATTACAGGAAAGAATTTAAGTTTTGATATAACAAATATCTATAGAAATATTTATAATCCAAAATTTATTATAATTGGATTTCAAAAATCAAGAACAAATGATCAGTTATTTGATACTTCTAAATTTGATAGTATGTATGTAAAAAATATAAGAGTAAAACTAAATGGTCATTATTACCCTGATGAATTGGAAAATTTTGATATAAACAATGAAAAATTTAGAATTATGTATGAAATGTATCAAGATTACAAAAAAGTTTATTATATTAGTAGTAAAATGTATTATAGTCCAACAGAATTTCTAGATAATAGACCAATTTATGTAATTGATACTACAAAAAATCCAACAAATATTTCAAGTTCAAAAAATGATATTATTATTAATGCAGATTTTGATTATGATATAGTAGCTACTAGTAAAACAAATTGTTATATTATTATTGTATCTGAAAAATTACTTGAATATAATATAATCAAAAATGATATTACTGAAATTAATTAGAATGAATTATTACTATTTTAGTCAAATTTATTGAAAAAATACTACTAAAATTTTAAATTACCTTATGAAAAGTCGACTATTAATTTTATTTAAAAAATACTTATAAAATGTGATAATTTTAGTTGTTTTTAAAAAAATTTTATTTTGTAGATAATTTTAGGCATATTTGTTAAAAATTTCATTAAAATTGCATATTTTTTATGACAATTTGACAAAAGCTGAAAATTGGCCAAAAAATATTGCATAATTGTATTAAAAAACTGTGAAATTTGTTTGATTTTTGATTGTCTCCAAAAGTGAGCCAGAACCAACATGATACTATCTACTTATACATATATATATATATATATATATATATATATATATATATATATATATATAAATTTTAATGACTATTATTTTTGGTCTCTGGGCACCTCAAAACGAAAAAGTAACATGGTCCCCGGCTTAGGTCTTACCATGAGACCTACGGTAATAGCTTATTCCCTACGGGAAATTCGCTAAAAGGGATAAATGTAAGAGTTACATAATTTGACTTTGGGATTTAAGTAACATTTTAGTAAAACTATTCAATTTGTGGAAATAACAAATCTGTCCAGGTTCAACCACAAGCGAATTTTTTT
>JAQYXR010001271.1:16813-36645 GCA_030545055.2 Neoaliturus tenellus | reverse complement strand
AATGAAACATGAATTTTGGAGTCCACTGTCATAATGAACATTTCATCACTGTTTATTTGTTACAACTTTCTTGACTTCGTTTAAAATTATAGACATAATCAATAAACAAGCACGTTTCTTTTCCTCCTTTTTTTCTGAGCTTGTGCTCATTGTAGGATAAATCAACGCATACCATTACCAAGATACCATGCTGTAGATGAGCAGAATCACATTACAGTTCCTATGCGTCCCCAGGGATACGCCCTACAGGCTTTCGAAGTTTCAATGTTAACCTTATGGAAAAAAGGATAATTGATTGAAACACTAGACAGATTTTTTTGTAAACTAACAAATGCTAGCAAACCAGGAAGAACAGATGTTTTAGTTATTAAATATATATTTTTTAATAATTGATCAACTATTGAAAAATAGATCAACTGAAATTTTGGTCAAATTTCGGCCAGGATGTGATCTCTAGTAGATATAATTGCACTTTATTTTTTAATAATACTTTAAAATATGAATAAAGTGTTGTATCTTCTTTCTTGTTGTAAAACACTGTTTTATTCGTTTTGATTATTCAGATGAGGAGATGCCACCAACGGTCATCAACGATCCAGCTGCTCCGCCAGTCCAGTCAACAGCATTTGAAGATGATGCGAGTGCTCCGTCTTCCGAAAACCCAACAGGTGTGTAAAGACAGCGGTTAAATAGTATTACATAACTTTCTAAAGAGAAGAACTAAATAACTAAACAGAAACAGAAGAGAGAAATTTCACCCCTTACATCCACTATCAGGTTTTTTTATGAACCATATTCTTCATTATTTGTTATAAAGTACGACCATAGATTTTAAAAATAACGATTTTTCCAAGGGAAAATATTTTACTGGATTATAAGACTATTACAAAATAATATATACTACAAATAATATTTTAAGATATGATATTAAATTGCAATTTTAAGCGGAGAGCAATGTTGTAACTCCTCTTTGATTATGCATCCTTAAGGAATTGTTATTGGAGTAATAAGTAGTTACTATGGGTCTCAAAAGTATAAATCAATTTTCGTCTTTCATATGGAATCAATAAGAGTTCAAAGAACTTATAAGTGTCTTACTTTTAAACTAATGGCGGTAACAATTACATACTATTCTATTATCCGTTCTTATTCCTATTCATTCGTTCACAAAACACGAGATTGGAAAAAAAAACACCAACAAAAGAAACTCCAAAATGAATATACAATCTGGCCTGTAATGTAAGTTATTATTATTTTTTTAAATAATGTTTTATCTTTTTTTCGTTTCAGGATTCACTTGCGAGACATGTGGGAAATGGTTCTCTAGACGTTTCAACATGAATCGCCATCGCAGGGACCACTGCCGGGCCAACCGAGAAGACGGATCGCCCCTTGATTCATCACACCTATCATCATCATCATCACCCTCCGTGAACAACAATAGTCACAGTAACAGTTGTGTTACCGGTGTGATTGATGCTCCTGTGCTACCGAACAACCTGGCACCAAGGGACTTTGAGGAGTTCCGGACTGCTTTCCGTGGACGTCTTAAAACCTATCGTTTGCGAAAGGAGGCACCATCGTATCTCACCATCCCAGAATTCCTTGACACTGTGTTCGAACAATGTGTGGAGCTCATGCAGCGTACACTTGAAAGGGTCCCCGCAATTAAAATGAACTTATTACTGGAGTGTGAGTTTGCCAATGTCCATGATGAAACATGTAGTCGCTCATTTAAGACAAAGAATGTAGCGGTTTTTCATTCCACGGATATAGAGAAGCTTTATGGGGATCTTTTCCAAAAGTTGATGGACGAGAAAGAAGCATGTGCAATGAAGGGATCTGGTTGGACCTTCGTGCGGGTGTTAGATATGGAGATCCGTATCAATGTCTATAGACCGCTCAGTGGAAGCTCTTACATTCCACTACCCTCTACTATCGCACACAAAAAATCAGTTGTCAATGTATTGAATGAAGACCACAAGTGCTTCATGTATGCCGTTCTTACGAGATTCGTCAACAACCCACACCGTCAGCAGTTACGTGCTACAGATTTTACACCAGAAGTTTATGAGCGTGCTAACTTGGATTTTACCGGGTTGGACTTTCCTGTTCGGTTGAATACAATTAAGAACTTTGAGAAGAAGAATGGTGTATCAGTAAACGTGTATGGCCTGGATATGACTAAGTCGAAGAAAAAGAATGCTGATAATAAGGACAATAATTTTGATCTTACGGTCTACCCACTTCGGGTATCAGACAATTACGAGGATCACCCTGACCACTTCGACCTATTGTACCTGACGAATGACACAACATCACATTATGCTTTAATAACTAACTTCGAGAGATTAGTACGTAGTCAGTTGTCTCTTCATAATGGAAGGATATTCATCTGTAAACGATGTTTTGCTCACTTTAACAACCAACCATCAGCGATGGGTCTCAATGGAGCGGAACGACTTAACGAACATCGTCGGTACTGTAAACAAAACGTCCCTCTACGTACCGATGTGTCTGATGATAAGGAAATCAGATTCAAGCATCCGGAGCGTTCTCAAAAGGTTCGTTTTACAATCTATGCGGACTTTGAGTGTGCTCTGATACCTCACGAAGAAGGTCAGCCACTCAACCCACAACCAACTGTACCACCACCAGATTGGGATCCTGTGACGGAGCATGGAGGGCAGCCCAACAATCACCATCGAGCTACGTTGGAGTCTGACAGTGTTAGGATCAAACGAATCCATAAGCCGTATGCGTACTCTTATTACGTAAGGGACGGCCACAAGCACCTCGATGAAGATAATGACGACAACGGTGATGTTAACACGTTTTCAAAACTACGGTTGTACAGAGGTGAGGATGCTGCAAGGCATTTTATGGAGTCACTTAAAGAAGATGTTCGACGGATTGGCGACATTTTGTATGGCAATCGCCAGAACTTACCACAACTCACCGTGCAGGAAGAGGCAAACTACCAGACTGCATCAGTATGTTACATCTGTGATCAACCATTTAGTGCGACTGATGACAAGGTTAGAGACCATCAACACTCACCCCCATACTGTTTTAGAGGAGCTGCTCATCGATCTTGTAATCTACGGTACAAAGAGCAGGACACTGTGAACGTGTACTTTCATAACCTTAGCAATTATGACGCCCATTTCATTGTCAGGGAGCTAGCCGTTGACTGTGGAGAGGTGCACGTTCTCGCCAACTCAGAGGAAAAATTCATCTCTTTTACGAAGAGATTTTCCTATCCAGGTGCCGGACGATACGGCAGTATCAGGGTTCGATTCGTTGATTCCTACAGATTCTTGTCCAAAGGGCTCGCCACGCTAGCTTCTATTCTGCCTGTGGAGAAGAAGAAAGTTACAAAGGCTCACTTCACGGATCCACATAAGCTCGAACTGGTTCAACGTAAAGGTGTCTTCCCGTACGAGTACGTAACATCAGTACAGGTTTTGGATGAAGACGTTTTACCACCTGTCGAAGTCTTTGGAGACTCCATATGTTTGGAGGATTACGCTCACGCTCAACGTGTATGGGCAGAGTTTGGATGTTCGACGCTAGGGGATTATTCCGATGTATACCTACGAACTGACGTTCTACTGTTAACGGACACTTTTGAAGAGTTTAGGGACATGTGTCTAAAGCATTACGGGCTGGATCCTGCCTATTACCTAACCCTACCGTCATATGCATGGGATGTCATGTTATCCAAAACTGGTGTTGTCCTCGATACTCTCCAAGATGTGGACCAGTATCTCTTTTTTGAGAAGGGTATCCGGGGCGGACTTGCCCAATGTGTAACCCGACATGCCATTGCCAACAACAAATACACCAGAGTTAGTAACGACAGGGACTGTAGGGGTGCACATTCCAGTGATGATTTTGGTGTCGAAAATGTTGATGACGAATACATAATGTATTACGATGCCAATAACTTATACGGATGGGCAATGTCAGAGCCACTTCCGTATGGAGACTTTCAATGGCTATCACGATCGGAAATTGAATCTTTGGACATCATGACCGTAGAAGCTGATAATGAGTATGGATATGTATTGGAGGTGGATCTCGAGTATCCACGAGATCACAACCTTCATGATCGACACCGAGACCTTCCATTCTGCCCTGAAGTTCGAAGACCACCGGTTGAACAACTGCCATATTCGGAAGACATCCTCCGCTACAGCAACGCAGGACGGTCTCCGAAACTAATGGCTACTTTATTTGACAAGGATGAATATGTAATACACTACCGACTCTTACAACAGGCAATAGAGAATGGTCTGCGAGTGCGACACATTCATCGAGTACTTCGTTTCAAGCAATCAGCGTGGTTAAAGCCATATGTGACAATGAATACAATTTTAAGACAACAGACCAAAGTGAAATTCGAGATTGAAATGTTCAAGTTGATGAATAACGCTGTATATGGAATGAGCATGCAGAATGTTCGAAAACACATAAACCTGAAGCTGGCCACCAACGCAGATACTTACTCTAAGTATGTAGCCAAGTCAAACTTTGGTGACCGAACGTGGTACGGTGAGAATTTGGCACTCCTGCATATGACAAAAGTCCGGATCGTTTTGGATAAACCGATATATGTTGGGATGAGCATTCTCGACAACAGTAAGCTGTGGATGTATGGGTTTCACTATAGGATGGTGGAACGGTATGGGTTGGATCGGATCAGACTATTATACATGGATACCGACAGCCTGGTCTATAAGATCCGTACTGCCGACGTTTACAAAGATATGTTGCTCTTCCAGAAAGACTTCGATACAAGTAATTATCCACGAGGGCACAACTGCTTTGACGAGCGGAACGCCAGAGTACTCGGAAAGTTCAAGGATGAGGCAAATGGAGTAGCAATCTTGGAGTTCATCGGATTGATGGCCAAACTGTACTGCATTGTCTTTTGTGACAATAGCAATGGTGATGATAAAGACGGTCCACCACCTACAAAGAGGGCCAAAGGAGTCAATCGTGCTGTTGTGGAACGTATCTTGACCGTTGATGACTACAGGAAATGTCTTCAAGAGAAATCTGTTAAGTATACGAATAATTCACGTTTCCAAAGCATACATCACATTATTTGCTCTGTTGATGTGAAGAAGCGGTCATTGGCTCCATTTGATGATAAGAGGTATGTTATGCCAGAAGATGGTGTCAACACACTCCCATGGGGTCACTACGACATACCTCCACCACCACCACCACCACCGATGGAACCATAAGAGAAGATATCTTTGTATACCCTGTCAACAACACTACCGCTGTCAGTGAAGCACAAACAGTACAATTATTCTAAATTTTAACGTGTGCGTAAGCCTCGAGTATAGTCATTTTCAATCATTAACTTGTATTTTTTTATTTTTACAAAATGTATCATCAAGTAATGTTTAGTTCATTTTGTGATTCATTATATGTGATCTAGAGTTGAAAAAATTAACCCATTGTTAATTATTGATTTTTATTTGTTATAAAATATCCAGTTCTTTTGTATATTTGTACGTATATCTACTGCATTGTAATTGGACTTTCCCCGATATTTGTCATGGAAATAAATAAAAGAATATTACTTACAGCATAAAAACTTGTGTTGATTGTTCTTTAAACCTTACTTATAGTGTTAAGGGATAGCATTATTTAGTATCAAGCTAAAAAAAATTGATTTAATTCTTTATCATGAAATAACTTTTATTTAGTGATCCTTCAGCTTCCAATCAGTCTTAGATATAAAACACGCATCTCTTAATTTCAATAGGTGGGTTAGGACCCGATTTGAACCCCAACTACACAAAGCAAATGGCAATGAGCCAAACTCGAAATGTACAAGTGATAAATATCCCACTGATAATATGAATGGTTCATGTTAAAAAAACATGAGACCCCTGTTTTCCCCCCCTCCTATTTTCAGTTGAGTTGTCCTGTTGTCTGAGTTGGTTAAAGGAATTAATTTATAGCTAATAAATATTACTTAATGTCAAGATAAAATAAAGGTCACTCAATTGAGAATCATAATGCAAAGGGAAAAAAAGCTTGATATTAATTTCAAGATGAATAGATTGTGTCTGTTGTGAATTTGTAAGTTAAATACAGTCGAGAGGAGATTACATTTTGTATAAATCAGTCTCATTTATGAAAATCGTTTTTTGGATCATGTTAAAATGAGATGGAATCCATTTAGGATCATACCCTCTTTTAGTTCGGTTTTTTTCTTGTTGTGTGAGTTAAGTAATAAAATAAAGTAATATATGATACATATATATCACATTTATGAGATGACTGAATCGTTATTACCAGTCATTCATGGTGAGACGATAGACTCTGCAGAACAGCGTGCATATGCAGTTTTGAAAAACACAAAAGAATCTGCCCTACCCTAGAAGGTGATGAGTATTGTAGATGTGGAGGCCAGCGGTACGTTTCGGGAGCTGTCGTTAGTCACGCAAAGTGAAGAGTGTTATTGAAAAATGTCCAAGTACGTAAACTCTGGTAGATTTTTTATCCCCTCGAGTAACACTGTGCAACTGGACAGTTCGCCACGACCACTTACGCTTTGTAGATGTACACAGCGTAATGCGCTGAATGAAAGAAGGCTGAAAGTTGATGCCAGTGATCGACTATTCTAGTTGTAGTCGGGTCACGTTGAGATAAATTATGTTGGTTTGTGTTAACAGTCACATCTGCGTAGTAGTACACTTGTTAGGCTATGAAATTGATGAAAAGTTAGGTTTAAATATTATTACAAAGATACGTTATGAAAGACCAGAGGCAAGGATTGTGGCCTGTATGGATATTATTAGTTAACTTGATGAATACAGAGAACGCATTTTACAGCTTCCAAAAATATTGAGGTTTTAAACGTCCGTTGGCGGACACTCGATGCATGCCGTTCGCGCGCTCGCATTGTATTCACGCGTAAAAATCAAACACGCGCAGTTTTGCGGCATGCATCGAGTGTTCGCCAACGGACGTTTAAAACCTCAATATTTTTGGAAACTGTAAAATGCGTTCTCTGTATTTATCAAGTTAACAAATAATATCCATACAGGCCACAATCCTTGTCTCTGGTCTTTCATAACGTATCTTTGTAATAATATTTAAACCTAACTTTTCATCAATTTCATAGCCTAACAAGTGTACTACTACGCAGATGTGACTGTTAACACAAACCAACATAATTTATCTCAACGTGACCCGACTACAACTAGAATAGTCGATCACTGGCATCAACTTTCAGCCTTCTTTCATTCAGCGCATTACGCTGTGTACATCTACAAAGCGTAAGTGGTCGTGGCGAACTGTCCAGTTGCACAGTGTTACTCGAGGGGATAAAAAATCTACCAGAGTTTACGTACTTGGACATTTTTCAATAACACTCTTCACTTTGCGTGACTAACGACAGCTCCCGAAACGTACCGCTGGCCTCCACATCTACAATACTCATCACCTTCTAGGGTAGGGCAGATTCTTTTGTGTTTTTCAAAACTGCATATGCACGCTGTTCTGCAGAGTCTATCGTCTCACCATGAATGACTGGTAATAACGATTCAGTCATCTCATAAATGTGATATATATGTATCATATATTACTTTATTTTATTACTTAACTCACACAACAAGAAAAAAACCGAACTAAAAGAGGGTATGATCCTAAATGGATTCCATCTCATTTTAACATGAT
This sequence comes from Neoaliturus tenellus, assembly GCA_030545055.2. Taxonomy (NCBI): domain Eukaryota; kingdom Metazoa; phylum Arthropoda; class Insecta; order Hemiptera; family Cicadellidae; genus Neoaliturus; species Neoaliturus tenellus. Next base: position 28,938 of record JAQYXR010001271.1, on the reverse strand, counting down.
CCAAAAAACGATTTTCATAAATGAGACTGATTTATACAAAATGTAATCTCCTCTCGACTGTATTTAACTTACAAATTCACAACAGACACAATCTATTCATCTTGAAATTAATATCAAGCTTTTTTTCCCTTTGCATTATGATTCTCAATTGAGTGACCTTTATTTTATCTTGACATTAAGTAATATTTATTAGCTATAAATTAATTCCTTTAACCAACTCAGACAACAGGACAACTCAAATGAAAATAGGAGGGGGGGAAAACAGGGGTCTCATGTTTTTTTTAACATGAACCATTCATATTATCAGTGGGATATTTATCACTTGTACATTTCGAGTTTGGCTCATTGCCATTTGCTTTGTGTAGTTGGGGTTCAAATCGGGTCCTAACCCACCTATTGAAATTAAGAGATGCGTGTTTTATATCTAAGACTGATTGGAAGCTGAAGGATCACTAAATAAAAGTTATTTCATGATAAAGAATTAAATCAATTTTTTTTAGCTTGATACTAAATAATGCTATCCCTTAACACTATAAGTAAGGTTTAAAGAACAATCAACACAAGTTTTTATGCTGTAAGTAATATTCTTTTATTTATTTCCATGACAAATATCGGGGAAAGTCCAATTACAATGCAGTAGATATACGTACAAATATACAAAAGAACTGGATATTTTATAACAAATAAAAATCAATAATTAACAATGGGTTAATTTTTTCAACTCTAGATCACATATAATGAATCACAAAATGAACTAAACATTACTTGATGATACATTTTGTAAAAATAAAAAAATACAAGTTAATGATTGAAAATGACTATACTCGAGGCTTACGCACACGTTAAAATTTAGAATAATTGTACTGTTTGTGCTTCACTGACAGCGGTAGTGTTGTTGACAGGGTATACAAAGATATCTTCTCTTATGGTTCCATCGGTGGTGGTGGTGGTGGTGGAGGTATGTCGTAGTGACCCCATGGGAGTGTGTTGACACCATCTTCTGGCATAACATACCTCTTATCATCAAATGGAGCCAATGACCGCTTCTTCACATCAACAGAGCAAATAATGTGATGTATGCTTTGGAAACGTGAATTATTCGTATACTTAACAGATTTCTCTTGAAGACATTTCCTGTAGTCATCAACGGTCAAGATACGTTCCACAACAGCACGATTGACTCCTTTGGCCCTCTTTGTAGGTGGTGGACCGTCTTTATCATCACCATTGCTATTGTCACAAAAGACAATGCAGTACAGTTTGGCCATCAATCCGATGAACTCCAAGATTGCTACTCCATTTGCCTCATCCTTGAACTTTCCGAGTACTCTGGCGTTCCGCTCGTCAAAGCAGTTGTGCCCTCGTGGATAATTACTTGTATCGAAGTCTTTCTGGAAGAGCAACATATCTTTGTAAACGTCGGCAGTACGGATCTTATAGACCAGGCTGTCGGTATCCATGTATAATAGTCTGATCCGATCCAACCCATACCGTTCCACCATCCTATAGTGAAACCCATACATCCACAGCTTACTGTTGTCGAGAATGCTCATCCCAACATATATCGGTTTATCCAAAACGATCCGGACTTTTGTCATATGCAGGAGTGCCAAATTCTCACCGTACCACGTTCGGTCACCAAAGTTTGACTTGGCTACATACTTAGAGTAAGTATCTGCGTTGGTGGCCAGCTTCAGGTTTATGTGTTTTCGAACATTCTGCATGCTCATTCCATATACAGCGTTATTCATCAACTTGAACATTTCAATCTCGAATTTCACTTTGGTCTGTTGTCTTAAAATTGTATTCATTGTCACATATGGCTTTAACCACGCTGATTGCTTGAAACGAAGTACTCGATGAATGTGTCGCACTCGCAGACCATTCTCTATTGCCTGTTGTAAGAGTCGGTAGTGTATTACATATTCATCCTTGTCAAATAAAGTAGCCATTAGTTTCGGAGACCGTCCTGCGTTGCTGTAGCGGAGGATGTCTTCCGAATATGGCAGTTGTTCAACCGGTGGTCTTCGAACTTCAGGGCAGAATGGAAGGTCTCGGTGTCGATCATGAAGGTTGTGATCTCGTGGATACTCGAGATCCACCTCCAATACATATCCATACTCATTATCAGCTTCTACGGTCATGATGTCCAAAGATTCAATTTCCGATCGTGATAGCCATTGAAAGTCTCCATACGGAAGTGGCTCTGACATTGCCCATCCGTATAAGTTATTGGCATCGTAATACATTATGTATTCGTCATCAACATTTTCGACACCAAAATCATCACTGGAATGTGCACCCCTACAGTCCCTGTCGTTACTAACTCTGGTGTATTTGTTGTTGGCAATGGCATGTCGGGTTACACATTGGGCAAGTCCGCCCCGGATACCCTTCTCAAAAAAGAGATACTGGTCCACATCTTGGAGAGTATCGAGGACAACACCAGTTTTGGATAACATGACATCCCATGCATATGACGGTAGGGTTAGGTAATAGGCAGGATCCAGCCCGTAATGCTTTAGACACATGTCCCTAAACTCTTCAAAAGTGTCCGTTAACAGTAGAACGTCAGTTCGTAGGTATACATCGGAATAATCCCCTAGCGTCGAACATCCAAACTCTGCCCATACACGTTGAGCGTGAGCGTAATCCTCCAAACATATGGAGTCTCCAAAGACTTCGACAGGTGGTAAAACGTCTTCATCCAAAACCTGTACTGATGTTACGTACTCGTACGGGAAGACACCTTTACGTTGAACCAGTTCGAGCTTATGTGGATCCGTGAAGTGAGCCTTTGTAACTTTCTTCTTCTCCACAGGCAGAATAGAAGCTAGCGTGGCGAGCCCTTTGGACAAGAATCTGTAGGAATCAACGAATCGAACCCTGATACTGCCGTATCGTCCGGCACCTGGATAGGAAAATCTCTTCGTAAAAGAGATGAATTTTTCCTCTGAGTTGGCGAGAACGTGCACCTCTCCACAGTCAACGGCTAGCTCCCTGACAATGAAATGGGCGTCATAATTGCTAAGGTTATGAAAGTACACGTTCACAGTGTCCTGCTCTTTGTACCGTAGATTACAAGATCGATGAGCAGCTCCTCTAAAACAGTATGGGGGTGAGTGTTGATGGTCTCTAACCTTGTCATCAGTCGCACTAAATGGTTGATCACAGATGTAACATACTGATGCAGTCTGGTAGTTTGCCTCTTCCTGCACGGTGAGTTGTGGTAAGTTCTGGCGATTGCCATACAAAATGTCGCCAATCCGTCGAACATCTTCTTTAAGTGACTCCATAAAATGCCTTGCAGCATCCTCACCTCTGTACAACCGTAGTTTTGAAAACGTGTTAACATCACCGTTGTCGTCATTATCTTCATCGAGGTGCTTGTGGCCGTCCCTTACGTAATAAGAGTACGCATACGGCTTATGGATTCGTTTGATCCTAACACTGTCAGACTCCAACGTAGCTCGATGGTGATTGTTGGGCTGCCCTCCATGCTCCGTCACAGGATCCCAATCTGGTGGTGGTACAGTTGGTTGTGGGTTGAGTGGCTGACCTTCTTCGTGAGGTATCAGAGCACACTCAAAGTCCGCATAGATTGTAAAACGAACCTTTTGAGAACGCTCCGGATGCTTGAATCTGATTTCCTTATCATCAGACACATCGGTACGTAGAGGGACGTTTTGTTTACAGTACCGACGATGTTCGTTAAGTCGTTCCGCTCCATTGAGACCCATCGCTGATGGTTGGTTGTTAAAGTGAGCAAAACATCGTTTACAGATGAATATCCTTCCATTATGAAGAGACAACTGACTACGTACTAATCTCTCGAAGTTAGTTATTAAAGCATAATGTGATGTTGTGTCATTCGTCAGGTACAATAGGTCGAAGTGGTCAGGGTGATCCTCGTAATTGTCTGATACCCGAAGTGGGTAGACCGTAAGATCAAAATTATTGTCCTTATTATCAGCATTCTTTTTCTTCGACTTAGTCATATCCAGGCCATACACGTTTACTGATACACCATTCTTCTTCTCGAAGTTCTTAATTGTATTCAACCGAACAGGAAAGTCCAACCCGGTAAAATCCAAGTTAGCACGCTCATAAACTTCTGGTGTAAAATCTGTAGCACGTAACTGCTGACGGTGTGGGTTGTTGACGAATCTCGTAAGAACGGCATACATGAAGCACTTGTGGTCTTCATTCAATACATTGACAACTGATTTTTTGTGTGCGATAGTAGAGGGTAGTGGAATGTAAGAGCTTCCACTGAGCGGTCTATAGACATTGATACGGATCTCCATATCTAACACCCGCACGAAGGTCCAACCAGATCCCTTCATTGCACATGCTTCTTTCTCGTCCATCAACTTTTGGAAAAGATCCCCATAAAGCTTCTCTATATCCGTGGAATGAAAAACCGCTACATTCTTTGTCTTAAATGAGCGACTACATGTTTCATCATGGACATTGGCAAACTCACACTCCAGTAATAAGTTCATTTTAATTGCGGGGACCCTTTCAAGTGTACGCTGCATGAGCTCCACACATTGTTCGAACACAGTGTCAAGGAATTCTGGGATGGTGAGATACGATGGTGCCTCCTTTCGCAAACGATAGGTTTTAAGACGTCCACGGAAAGCAGTCCGGAACTCCTCAAAGTCCCTTGGTGCCAGGTTGTTCGGTAGCACAGGAGCATCAATCACACCGGTAACACAACTGTTACTGTGACTATTGTTGTTCACGGAGGGTGATGATGATGATGATAGGTGTGATGAATCAAGGCGCGATCCGTCTTCTCGGTTGGCCCGGCAGTGGTCCCTGCGATGGCGATTCATGTTGAAACGTCTAGAGAACCATTTCCCACATGTCTCGCAAGTGAATCCTGAAACGAAAAAAAGATAAAACATTATTTAAAAAAATAATAATAACTTACATTACAGGCCAGATTGTATATTCATTTTGGAGTTTCTTTTGTTGGTGTTTTTTTTTCCAATCTCGTGTTTTGTGAACGAATGAATAGGAATAAGAACGGATAATAGAATAGTATGTAATTGTTACCGCCATTAGTTTAAAAGTAAGACACTTATAAGTTCTTTGAACTCTTATTGATTCCATATGAAAGACGAAAATTGATTTATACTTTTGAGACCCATAGTAACTACTTATTACTCCAATAACAATTCCTTAAGGATGCATAATCAAAGAGGAGTTACAACATTGCTCTCCGCTTAAAATTGCAATTTAATATCATATCTTAAAATATTATTTGTAGTATATATTATTTTGTAATAGTCTTATAATCCAGTAAAATATTTTCCCTTGGAAAAATCGTTATTTTTAAAATCTATGGGTCGTACTTTATAACAAATAATGAAGAATATGGTTCATAAAAAAACCTGATAGTGGATGTAAGGGGTGAAATTTCTCTCTTCTGTTTCTGTTTAGTTATTTAGTTCTTCTCTTTAGAAAGTTATGTAATACTATTTAACCGCTGTCTTTACACACCTGTTGGGTTTTCGGAAGACGGAGCACTCGCATCATCTTCAAATGCTGTTGACTGGACTGGCGGAGCAGCTGGATCGTTGATGACCGTTGGTGGCATCTCCTCATCTGAATAATCAAAACGAATAAAACAGTGTTTTACAACAAGAAAGAAGATACAACACTTTATTCATATTTTAAAGTATTATTAAAAAATAAAGTGCAATTATATCTACTAGAGATCACATCCTGGCCGAAATTTGACCAAAATTTCAGTTGATCTATTTTTCAATAGTTGATCAATTATTAAAAAATATATATTTAATAACTAAAACATCTGTTCTTCCTGGTTTGCTAGCATTTGTTAGTTTACAAAAAAATCTGTCTAGTGTTTCAATCAATTATCCTTTTTTCCATAAGGTTAACATTGAAACTTCGAAAGCCTGTAGGGCGTATCCCTGGGGACGCATAGGAACTGTAATGTGATTCTGCTCATCTACAGCATGGTATCTTGGTAATGGTATGCGTTGATTTATCCTACAATGAGCACAAGCTCAGAAAAAAAGGAGGAAAAGAAACGTGCTTGTTTATTGATTATGTCTATAATTTTAAACGAAGTCAAGAAAGTTGTAACAAATAAACAGTGATGAAATGTTCATTATGACAGTGGACTCCAAAATTCATGTTTCATTTTACATTTTTGGAAATTTCAAAAAAGTTAAATCGATGATCTTTTATTAAAAATCCTCTCCTATGTTACAAATAAGAAAGTAAAATGACAAAAATAAAAAATAAAACTACAACTTACCTTTTTGGGACGAGGTTGGTGCTTGTGCAGCGCCAGAAGCAGGAACTCGATGGGTCAACATGTGACTACGAAGGTTGTTTGATCGAGTCAGTTGTTTCCCACACAAAGGACAGTTGAACCGACGTCCTGAATGCACACTGTTAATGTGCTGGTTCAAATTCTTCCGGTGTTTAAAACTTCTGCTACACAGGTTACAACAAAACGGTTGCTCCATGACTACTGAAATAAAAATATTTAAAAAATAATTAATTTACTGTAAAAACAACAGACAAAAAAAAGGAGCAAACACGTGTGAACTAGTCTGCTTACACCGTAAGACTGAAGAGAAAGAAGTAACTGGTAGAAACATGTTACTAAGGTACTATAGCTACGTACCGTACAGAATATTACCAGGATTAATAATTCGGGTTTTCTATTTGATTTAGTTGAATACACTGTAAAATGTGAGTTGGTTATAAAGAAAACCAATCCGTTACAACTTGTTTATACAAAACAAGTGGATTATATAATGGTAAAGTAAAAAAAAGTAAAACCAAGTTATATATTAAAGTATTGAAACTCAGTTAAGTCCAGTTATTATTACTATTACATCTTCAAAATTTTAATGTTTATTACGCAATGGATGTAGGTTATAACGTATTCGTCAGATGGTTTAAAGTATCTTCTTTTATACGCTCGACGTAGATTAGAGAGTTTATTTACTTCAGTTTTAAACCAAAACATTAGCTTATATAGACCTAATAGTTTAACATCAGCCAATTAATACATCCTATTTTCAAGGTTGGGCCAGGAGTTACCAAATCATACTACTAATATCTAGTATAATAAATACCCAATATTGTAACTGAAGATTATTAAATGGTTTTGTAGTAAAGTAACCAAGCATTATCGATGTTTAAAACTTCTGATGAACAGGTCGTAATGATGTAATATTTCGATTAAATAAGTAGCTCCGAGGAAATGATTTAAGCTCTTCATAGAATAAAATTAATAAATTGTTTAAAACTTCTAGTAGCCATAATCGTAAATAAAACTATAGGGTAATATTAATAATAACCACTTACGTATTGAAGAAAATACACCATTGAAAAATCAATGAAACTGCAATTTAATTCGGCAACGATCTGCTCAGTACGAAGTCAACATCTTCAAAAATTTTAATGTTGATTGCGCAATGGATGTATGTTATAACGTCATGGTCAGATGGCTTAAAGTAGATTCTTTTATACGCTCGACGTAGGTTTATGAATTTATTTACTTCAGTTTTAAACCTAGACATTAGTTTATGTAGGGCTAATAGTTTAACATCCCCCAATTAATACATCCGCTTTTTAAGGTTGGGCCAGGAGTTACTAAATCATACTACTAATATCTCGTATAATAAATACCCAATATTGTGACTGAAGATTATTAAATGGTTTTGTAGTAAAGTAACCAAAAGTTATCGGCTTTTAAAACTTCTGATGAAGTGGTCGTAATGATGTAATATTTAGATTAAATAAATAGCTCCAAGGAAATGTTTTAAGCTCTTCATAGAATAAAGTTAATAAATTGTTAAAAACTTCTAGTACCAATAATCGTAAATAAAACTATAGGGTAATATTAATAATAACCACTTACGTGTTGAAGAAGATACACCAACGAAAAATCACTGAAACTGAAGCTCAATTCAGTAACGATCTGCTCACTACGAAGTCACAAGATGAAGTGATGGGGACTGTTATAGGGGAATGAATACGAAGGGAGGGTTGAGAATCTGTGTGAACAGGTGTCAGGTGTTCAGTGCAGGTGTTTAGTGCAGGTGGTCGGCGCCGATCGCATTCCACAGTGTCTAGACGATGACTCTAAGCTACCACCTTGATTTTTTTATGAGCGCAGGTGTTCAGTGCAGGTGTCCCGCGCACGTGTTCAGCTGTCCGCGGTGGTGGGAGGGGGTGGGGTGTTGGGGGGGGGGTAGGGTTCTGGCTGCAGCCTGGCTCCGGCTGCAGGCGGCTGCAGCTGCAGCCTGCTCCCGCAGATCTCTCAAAAACCACCTACTCACCTTGTACTGTAGCGGCTCACCACCTTACTTTGTCTAATACATTCCACGCACAGATCAATAGTCTATGTGGACGGGGCAAAGTAAGGCAAAAAGAGGTCCGCCAACCTCTTTTCTTAAAAAAAAAGACACGATTCGGAGAATTAAGAAAGAAGAAATGAAAGCTGACAAAACACCTGAAATTGTTGTACAACGATTTAATGGACCGAAAAAGCCTGCTATGCTTGAACATGATTTAAAAAGACACGTCCTTCCCTTGCGAATTTTATCTAAGCAAGTAGTGCTATTACAAAGAGCACATGACTTAGATTTTGATTTTCTACGCACTGTTGTCGAAACTCCAAACACACCAGAGTACAGTGGTTATAATACAGCATTAGCCCGTGATCAAGGACACACATCAAAACCCGAAACTGTAGCCAAATACACTCCTCTAATTGATATGACACCATCAGATCCTGTAACCATGAAGACTGCAATGGTTGAGGCACAAAGACTGACTAAGCAAGCAGGGCAAGACATAACAGTCTTTACACTTGATCAGCAGTTATATAAAGTGGCTGTCAATGTAATTTGGGTATATCCAGAACAGTTCTCTGACTTTATACCTCGTTTAGGAGGAATGCATACTTTAATGAGTTTTGTTGGTTCTATTGGAACGTTGATGTCAAATAGTGGACTTGAGGAAGTAATGAAATCTTGTTTTGGTGGCGTAGAAACAATGTTAACTGGTAAAAAGTTCCCTCAAAATGTCAGAGCACTTCGTTTGGTCACAGAAGAAATACTCAGAAACGTCCTACTTTCTACATCCTCGTATGATGAACTGATAGCAGAATTAGAACTCAGATCGACCCAGTCCAGAACAACTAAACTATGGGTAGAAAATCTGGTGAAACCAATGTTCATTATTATGGCATTCATACGAGCAGAAAGAGAGGCAGAGTGGTCGTTACACCTTTGGGCTTTCGAACAGATGTTACCATATTTTTTTGCTGCTGGCCATATAAATTATGCCAGATATGGTTTGTATTATCTTCGATCGATGCAACGTATTCAGAAAGAGATTCTAGACAGAATTGACAAAGGAGAACATGTTATGTGGCACCGACAAGGAATCTTCAATGGAATATGGTCTGATCAGTTTATTGAATCAACATTCATGCGCTATGCCAAGGGACCAGGAGGTATAATAGGAGTCACCTTGAATCCAAGTACCGTGAAGCTGGGCGATGATGATATATGTAGCAAGTTATTACATGATATAGATGTTATTTCTGGAAATAGAACAGTCACGATCAATAAACATAAGGAAGAAATGCCAGCACGAATCAATGCAGATGACAAAGACCGTAAAAGAGTTAGAGAAGTGTTGAGCCTGTGCATTGATCCTTTGAAACCAGAAGAAGATCAGTCTCAAGGTTTAGTTAATATTGCATCTGGTTTAGTTTGTAATAACTCAGTCAATGTCGATTCATCAGTTGAAAGTGGGCTATCAAGCATGAGTAAATTTGAAGAGAGTTGGCCTGCAGGATTCAACAACACTTTGTCCACCAAGGTTATAACAATGTCCACTGACAAGAAAAAACTAGTATTAGGAAAGAATGATGTTTTTGATACGGATATTGTCTTTTCCCGATTCATGGTTTTAGCAGGCTCCCGTGAAATCGACAAAGAAAAAGTATTTCACCATGAATTATCTCCAGTGCCTACATCAATGTTTGATAATAATGGTAATATGAGGGATTCCAAGACTAAATCAACTCTGAATAACATGATTCAAGTGCAACATCCAAACAGAGCACATTCAGCAAATCAGTTACCAGCAGTTCTCTTAATTGATGGTTGTGCTGTATTGTGGACCTTGAATTATCCTTCATCAGGAACTGTGAATGACTTTGTCAACTGCTTTGCAAACTATATTTATCTTGAACTACGAAAGAAAGATGTTCACTTAATATTTGATCGATACCAAGAATTCAGTATCAAAAGTGTTACAAGGACATCTAGAGCTGGTAAACAAGTGAGTCGTAAGCATAAACTGACTCTTAACACACCACTTCCATCTCAGAAAGTTTTGTTAACAGTTACATTTAACAAAATACAACTCATCAAACTCATTTGTGAAAAGTTAATAGCAAATGGTGGTAAAAATGCTGGAATGCATGAACACAAATTCATAATCATCGGAATGGACTCAGTGCCAGTTGAAATATACAAGGGGATCACCATATTAAGAACAGACCTACGAACAACCCATGAAGAAGCTGATGTGATTATTCCACGTCAAATGGTATCCTGTGCTGCTGAGGGTTATAAACTTGTAACGATTAGAAGTGATGACACTGATGTCTTTATTCTGCTTGTTCACTATTACAAACATTGCACACTTACTTGTACTGTCTTAATGGAGGCAACTGGCTCCAATCGTCAAGCTATTGATATTGGAATGACAGTTCAGAAACACTATGAAATAAGTAGCTATCTTTTGGCGGCCCATGCTTTATCAGGATGTGATACAGTATCCCATCTCTATGGTATAGGAAAACCAATCGTTGTGAGAGTTCTTCAAAGAGGAGTAAAATTATCAAAATTAGGGCAAATGGGAGCTGACATGCATGATATAATAGATGAATGTACAAAATTCATAGCATCATGCTATGGGTCTTATATCACTGGAAGTATGTCAGATATAAGGTACAGAATGTAGCTTAAAAAATGGGAACTGGAAAGAAGAACAACAAGACTGTAAAATTGTGCACCTTACCGCCTACTACTGAGGCATTTGCCGAACATGTGAAACGGGCACATTTTCAAGTTTGTATTTGGAAATCTGCACTTGAAGAAAATCCACCTCAACAGCAGGCAAAAGAATTTGGTTGGATAGAAGATGTTGCCAACAAAAGCCTCATTCCAGTAACTGTACCAAGTGGAATTGATCTCGCCCCACCAGAGATACTTAAAATGGTACGATGTGGCTGTGCAAAACAAGATCCTTGCTCTAACGGTAGGTGCAGCTGTGTATTTTCCAAATTAACATGTACACCATTTTGCGGTTGCTACGACAAAGAAGTTTGTTGTAATCCATGGACAAAGTTCGTACCAACTGAACCTGATGACATTGTGGATGATGTTAGTGATGAAGAGATTAACAATTAGTTCCTAATGTTTTTGTGCCTTTACTTTTATGTTTTGGTCTCAATAACAGTTTTTTACTATAATAACCTCAATTACTTAAGATTATTATAACAATTTAGATATAAGAAGTACAACTGTAGCATTAAAATAATGTAAATAAAATTTGTATTGTAGATAGATTTTTTTTATTTTCCAATTTACCAACTACATTCTACTATATTTTATAACATGCCGATAAATTTTATCGCCATGATAATCCATCATTGCTGTTCTCTGACCCTTAAATACAATAATAGACACAAAAATGGCTATCCTGTCAGTTCGATTGGGAAATACATAGCCATTGTACAGTTTTTAAGCCATCTTGGCCGCCATCTTGGATATTTCAATTTGCTCAAGGGTGACAAAGTGGCACCCGGCAGATTTCGATTATTTAGGTCTTGAAGAAACAGAAATAAATAAAAAACATTGTGTGGACCATATTTCCGGGTTTAGGTATAAAATGCTTTTTGGCAACCAGACTATTTAGTAGATGTAAAAAACCGATGTTGCCACATTTCCAGAGTGGGCACAACACGGGGGACGCCTCCTAGAGGAAGTCGTAGAGGGAACTGAATTGGCCTATGTCATATTATACCTATATCATTTTAAAGTTCT
>JAQYXR010001271.1:0-16790 GCA_030545055.2 Neoaliturus tenellus | reverse complement strand
TTATGCGTGAGTAGTGTAAAATTGCGGCCGCTGGCCCAGTTCAAGGTCACCTGAGGGATGACGTCATCGAGGTCAATGACCTCACCGATGACGTCATCGATGACGTCATCGATGACGCAATCGATGACGTCATCACTAATGACGTCATTTCGATGACGTCACACCCATGACGTCACAGAAATGACGTGCTGATGACGTCATCACCCCTTACGTCACCAAAACGACGTCACCGACGCCACTAAGGTCAAGGTCACGCAGAAACTTAAAATTTTTTAGCACTTTTGCCGTTTCTCGCACTACGCTCCGAGTTTCAGTCAGAGTCCCCGTGACCTTGACCACTTGGAGCGAATTTTCGACAAGAAACGGCAAAAGTGCCAAGTTAAACTCGAGTTTCTGACATGACTCTGCCTAAATGGGCAATCGGTTATCCCTCAGGTGACCTTGAACCAGTACAACGCCCGCAATTTTATGTTACTGTGACCTTGAACACTTAACAACGGAGCGCCGACACCGATGCGCACCCCACGACAGCCACCGAGTGACTGACTATCAGGCTCTGTGTACTCTAGGTATATGGGGAAGTGGAGGGGGAAATCTCAAGGTCATCCAAATGGAGTTTTAAAAAAGTTGAAGAGTAGAAAGACTACTCTTGTGCTTCCTGGGCGACCTCATCAATCTCTAATGGATCTGTAAACCAATCCGATCTGTAGCGGCAGGAGTCCAGAAAACAGGTGCACCACCCATCAGGTTGTCCGTAGCATTTCCGACAATTGGTAAGATTGGAGAAGTGAAATTTAATACACCGCTGCGGACAACAAGTATAAAAGTATTTGGATTTGTAGATTTTGAAAGTTTGTAGTACCGGCGGTGGCAGCTGTTGGTTCTTGCATCTACACCTGCAACATCCGAAGCATTCACATTGCCGGCAGGCCAGCCCATCCACTTGCCACTTTGGTAAGAGGAAACACTTATCCTCACAGCAATAGGTTGTCCCCGTCTCTTCCTCCCAACGCTTCTTTGCACAATATGTGACGCCTTGTATCTCCAAACACCTATGCTCGCAACATGAGATGCGCTTACTTTCCATAGTTGATGTTGCTTTGACGAGGGAGCACGATGAAGTGATGCTGTGGTCAGTGGGAATGGGGTTTATATAAACTAAGGTGAGTGGAGGGGAAAGGTCAAGGTCATCCAAATGGAGTTTTAAAAAAGAAAAGAGTAGAAAGACTACTCTTGTGTATCTATAGCGATTTCATTGATAGTGAGTGCTTCTGTATGCCAAGTTGATCTGTACTGACAGGCTCCTAAATAATGTTTGCAAAAACCTGCAAAATGATTGTTGCACAATTTGCAGCCAGTTAGCTGTTTTAATGTGAATTCAATGCAACGTTCAGGGCAACAAGTGTACTTATGCCCTCTCATCTGGTACACATGGAATGTCTTCAACTCCGGTTTCGGCTTCTTCCAAGACTTGCACTTACACATGCATTGACCAAAAGCTTCACATTTTCTACACGCCAGGCCATCCGCAACATCAATGTCATTCGGCCATGAAAAACATTTCCGTTCGCAACAGTAGTTGAGTTGACTCTCCATGTTGCTGTGGTGAAGGTGCGCGATGAAATGATGCTGCAGTCATTGAGAGTGCACCTTAAATAAACTCAGTGGAGGGGGAAAGGTCAAGGTCATCCAAACGGAGTTTTAAAAAAGATAACTAGTCGTCCTCCTCCTCCTCCTCATCCGTTGTACTTAGAGAGCTGTCAGACGAAGAGCCCCGTGCAGGTGCTCCCCAGATGAAAAACAAATCAATTTTAAAACGAAGACCAGGATCTTGCATCATCAATTCCTTTAATTTGTCACATACTAAGTCGACCTTGTGTAAGGTGTCAACAACAAGCTTCCAATTCGTTGGTTCAATATAACTTGTAGTAGAGTCTGCCTCGCTGATAACCACATCCTCCGGCCGTATTGGAGTGTAAAGATGTGTAAAGTTCTTTGGCTGTAGCTGAGGTTCAGGCTGGCTGGAAGTGGAAGGTTGAGTGTGGACCCCTGTCGCATCGAAATCCATAGTCATTCTACATTCAATGTTGGGGTTTTCGTTTAATACATACACCAATTTCTCATGCAACATATCCACTTCTGCCGAGTCTTGCAGATGAACATTCCAGGAAAATGGCCATTCTTCATCCGTAGTGGAGTCAACTCGAGAAAGAGTGCTGTCCGCCATGATAGCTAAGCAAGGAATGATGTGAGCTACAGACTGTGGTAACAGTATTGAAAAGTAGAGGGGTAAACCAAAAGTACGTGGAGGGGGTATTTTCAAGGTCATTTAATTTGGGTTTTAAAAAAAAAAAGGAAATAGTGGAGGGGGAATTCTCAAGGTCATCCAATTTAGGTTTTAAAAAAAAGGAATGAAGCTTACTCCTCTTCAGCCTCGTTGTCCCCTGCATCTTCATCAGCCTCATCTTCATCGACGTCAGACCCGCCGTAAGGATAGATCGGGGACATGGGCGAATATTGTGGAGATTGTTGACCGTTGTTGTCGTCCCCTTGCATTCTAACTTGGGACCAATCATAATTTAAATTCATTTGTATTATGATCCCAGGGTTGTCCCGCAGTATTTCCTTCATACGTTCGCAAATTGACTCCAAATAGTGTACACTATCGATCGACAGTGTCCAACCCGTACTTGTACCGACATCAGTAGTGGAGTCAGCTTGGCTGATGGTGTTGTTGTCTGCCATGGTTGCTTGTCGGACAAGGAATGACGGTTGATGTGATGCTCATGCAGGAACATGGTGAAGTGGTGGGGGGTGTGGTGGAGTAGTGGGGGAATTTTCAAGGTCATCCAAACGGAGTTTAAAAAAAAAAGGAAAACTTACAAAGTAACATTGAAACTTTCCAATTGATGGTGGCGAGCGTTTTCTTCTGCAACCTTGCCGACACATGTGACTATGCCGTACAGTATGAAAAGTACAACCATAATAAGGCCGAACAATAAAAGATAGCCGTTGACTATCATGATATTTTCTGAGTGGATCTGTTTTCTTCTTATCGCCCTCTCCTGCATCCTCTTCTCCAACTCGTGGACGAAGTCACAACATGCGTGAGGACATCTTTCATCTGTTGGTAGGTTTGCCATTGTTGATGTTGTCGGTGTGGCTGTTGAAGATGGAATGAGGTTTCCAATTGCGATGTGCCATGTACACCAATAGTCAAGTGGTGGGGGTAACAAAGCAGTGGAGGGGGAAGTTTCAAGGTCATCCAAATTGTGTTTTAAAAAAACCTATCTTGTTACTGAGCTTATATGTCAGTAACAAGATAGGTGTTTTTGCTCTTTTACTTCTTTAATATAATGAAAAAATATACATATTCTACAATGGTTAGGACAAGAAATACAACTGCTAGTCAGCTGAAGTAGTCCAAGTTGTCTGGCTCGGTCTTCATGGACGCTGGTGAGGAAGCCGTCGAGGAGTGTCCAGGCTCTTCCTTTGACTGCCGGGTGTTCCGTATATTGCAAGCGTAAACTTGCACATTTATACGGTAGCCTCGTGCCACCATCAGCTGCAACTCCTTGTATAAGTCGTTTAGCTCCTGCTGAGTCTTGATGCTCACCTCCTCGTAACTTGCGCAACTGACGTTGAGAGACATCCTGATGTTGCTAGGTTGGCTGCTGGAGTAGAAATGAAGCCGAGGCACAGCGTTTGGAGGTACATGGAAAAGTGGTGGGGGTGATGGTGGGGGTATGGAAGATGCAATTAAACACTTCTAAACTTTTTCCATTGATACAAAGGGATGGAACAAATAGCACAGGTGTCCTTGTAGTTTTCAAATCTAAACATTGGTGCTAGAAATCCAAACTGTTTTCTACCACCTTCCTGTACGAACCGTCGAAGGTCTCTGACGGCAGCATTGCCACAAGGCCTACAAAACTTTTCCCCGTCTTGGAACCTATACCAGGAGTATCCCGAATACCCTCTATTATCTTTCTTGTACTCCTCGATATCCTGCTTTACTGTTATAGGGATATTATCTCGTAAAGCCGTCTGGAATAAAGATGCGTCAGTTATAACTCGTTGTAAGCAAAGCTCGTACAAGGTGCTCATCGTTTGCTAGTTGGCAACAGACTGACCGTTTTTCGCATCCAAGCAGGTTTGAATCCTAGTGCGGTAGTGGGGGTAATTACAGTAGTGGGGGTAATTGTGAAATGCAAAGGTCAAAGGTCAAGGTCACCCGCGAAGTTTAAAAAAAAAATGCAACATATCAATACGTGAAGTCTGTCACATATTGATATGTTGCATTTTTTGTTTTTTTGTTTTATTTTTTTTGTCTTTTATGATTCGTTTATTTATAAAACATTACAACAACAACATATGTACAACATTAAAACTTAAATCTAACACTGCTGCTTGTCAGCGATGTGGATGGTCAACTCTGTAGAATTGCTACCCGTGCAGCCGTGGGACACCAGGTATAGACACCCGGGTTGAATAGAGCGAAGATCCTCGTTTTGTAGAAGATGGACGAATCTCTTGGGCAGGTACACCTGGAACTTTGGTTCATCCCCCGGAGTAAACGGTGCCTCGCTGAGACTGCAGCAGATGGCCTCCCCAACTGTAGTCTCCATCTTCTTCATAGCATGGATTATGTAGTGCTTCTCGTCTTTTAGTTCCGAGCACTTCTTTACAGGTAATATTGTTGACTTGGAGTGAGCATTGAACTGCTCGACCAAAGTCTGAAGGAACTGGTGAGATGCCATGGTCAGGTTACAGATCGTCTTCTTGCTCGGAGATGTTGTCGTCTCGGAATCTCGAGTAATACTCATGCCAGGTCCCTGTCTGCTCCCCACTTATATACTCTCCGTTACCCCCACCACTCCCCAATTCCCCACTTTGAAGGTAAGAGGCGAGTTTATAGGCATTTTTCAAAGCGCAATGTCTATCTTTATCATGTTCTGGGCTTTTTGTACAAATACATATGGTTTCCAGCATGTATTGATAATTCTTATCCAATTCCACATCATTAACCGGAACATGAGTAAATCCTTCGATCCATCTTTTCTTTTCCAGCCCCTTTGTGTAAATATTGGTAAACTTGTCTGAAAAGTGATGCATAATGTGATACAAGTCCGTGTAACTTGTAAAACCATCATACCAATCGATATGATGGAAGTGTTTTGAAATCCATCTGTTGGTAGTAGCGGCTTTACTAGTTAAAGACGAATAAGAACATGGTGGTTTAAATAAAAACGAATAAGGAACACTTGTATTCATGTCCAAAAACACAAGTTCTTTTATAATGAATCTATCATCATTACCACGAAACGCTTGAAACTCAATAATACCAGGCTTGGACTTTACTTGTTGTTCTTCTCCCTTGTCCATTTTGAAGGTCACACGTCTGCTCATTACGAAGTCAGGAGGTCAACTGATTTCCACACCACGGTAGGTACTACTTTTATACCAGGCCGTACAGTTGTTGGCGCGTTGGTGTATATTTAACGTGGGCACCGTCCCCAATAGGCCTAACCCCACAAAATGTTGGTTATTGTTTTAAAAACTAACCATTGTCATTTAAGTTTCCATCTTTATATTTTCCTTATTTTCATTTTCATCACTAACACTTGATTCTTCTCCTCCATCTTCCTCTTCTTCCTGTTTTACTGATTTCTTATGTAGTTGAGCGTACTTTTCCAATTGTCTCCACATCTGTACTTCATGAGGAACTCTATTAAATATAGAAGTATCCACAGGTCCGTATAATATAGGTGCGTCCGGTTGTTTGTCCAAAGTGTCTTCCAAATAATCTTTAATAATCGAACTTGAAAACACCAGTTGTCTCAAGTATCTTGTTATAGGTTCAGTAGCACAAGTTAAAATGAAAAACTCCTCTCGATTAAGTTGAATTTTGTTATCATGTCTTGTTGTGTCTCTAAACCGTAGCTGATGATCACCACGTTGTTTAATGATATCAATTTCCACATTTGAATCCAAAAGTCCTACCCTTGTCTTTCTTCCAAACATGTTACTACTTAAATAGCATTCTAGCAGATGCAAATGTTTCATAAACGATTCCCAAGCACTGTCCGTAAACAAAATCATTTTGGGTCCATGAGTTAAAATAACAGTAGGGGAATAATCTGTAGATTTCATAACACCGATTAAAACACTTTTATCCAAACTGGAAGAGATTGGATAAAATATTCGCAAAAATACCTCACTCAATATGTTTGGAGAAATATTATCTTCAATATCCCTTTTTCTCTTTTGTATAGTCTTTCTTCTTTTACCTTTTTCTTCAACATTATTACTGGCGTGAAGTTGTCCGCAAACGTTTTGTTCACCTCCTTCCTGGTGACCTTGAGGATCTAAAAACTCAGATATCTCCTTCTCAATATCTACCACATTTTCAGGTGTACCACTAGGAGAAGCCATATTGAATACGATGCTACCCATACAACAGTAGGCAACAAACTGATGAGGAGCGGTCTGTACGCTCTGCTTTTATACTCGCGGAATGAAACAAAACCGGTTCTTACGATACATTTTTAACAATTCCAGTTAAAGGTGTGTATGTTACGATTTTATCATGTAGAATTAAACAGTATGCAGTTGTATTAGCCGGTATAGCATCGTTGAATTCCATTTCTATTTTTATATCCACACTTGAAGACTTTACTGATTCATTTTGTTTAGAACAATCGATTACAACTATTGGGTAGGCATCGAAATATTTGTCAGGTGGTAATAAAGGTGTATTTGTTTTACCGTAATATGAACTTTGGAATCTCGCGTACATATCGTACAATATACTGTATTTCTTCTTAGTGAATGACACATTTAAATTGTCGTATGGAAAGAATTGTGAATTTAAATAAACTTTAATATTTTTCAAGTCACAATGATCAAATTGTCCTGCATGTTTAGTAATGGCGTCTCTTCTACCTGTTTGTAAACCAAATATAATATACCTGGCTCGTTCTACATAATTCGATGTTTTAACAGTCCAAGTGTGTCGATCCGTAGTAGGTAAACTGGGATGCTCATGAAATTCCCAACTTCTAAATGGAATAACAATATCACGATCGGCTTTTAATTTTCTTAAAAGTAGCATTCTATGCTCGTCAGCCAATTTAACATGTGGAACTCTCCATACAATTTTGTCTAATTTTAATTTCCATTCTAAAGTCGCATCTGTAGTAGCATCTGCAGCTTTAATAATGTCTTTATCGTTAGAAGATCTCAACAAAACTAATTCTTGTTTAACGTTTAATATTATTTTCCTATAATCTTCAGCAAAACCAAGCAGCAAACGTAATGGAATATGAAAATCAAAATATCCATTTGGATTTGGAGTGATCGTGTCAATCGTAGGTAATACCCATCCGGCAGGTTTAAGTAAATTGGTTTCATTGGGTGTTATAGATGTTAATCCTTTTAAAGTTGTCGTAATACCTACTTTTTTAGTGGAATCAACTGTTACACCTGATATTTCATATCTAATTTCATCAAATAGGAAAGCCATAGGATTATTTATAAATGGAACTGTTGTACCAACAGTAGTACCGTCCTTTTTAGTAACTTGTCCTTCAATATACAAGTAACTTTCACATGGTAGTGTGTAAATGTCTTGATTTTGTATGGGAATACGAATTTCATCGTTATTGTTTAATTTCGATGAAGTGTAAGGGTTGTGGGTGTGATATTCTTTTTCCCATAGGGTTTCGTCGAATGTTGGACCCTGCGCTATATCCAGTATATCCATACTCGGTTAATTTTAATCCAATTCTCTCTAAGAAACGAATGTTCTCGCGTGTTAACTCCTCCACAGCTGAAGAGCTACTAATGCGGTTTCCCGTAGGTTGTTCGCTTTTAAATGTTAAACCCATGGTTTTGTATTAAAGTGTCGATTTTAAATGTAATCTAATCGTAATAGGCTCTTCTCTGAAGTCTACCAAGTTACCGTCTTGATCCAATACGCTCAACACGATGTCTGAAATGAAAGTGGTGTTCAACGGTAGATATACCAGGTTTTGTGGCTTTTCAACAATTTTAAATCCAGGTGGTACACTTGGGTAAAAAGTATGTATGATGTGGGTGTTAGCCCCATCCCTGTAAGCACCTTGTATAATGTTACAAGTTATGTCTATACTATTGACTTTTAATATTGTTACTGTTTTCTTACCGGAATGTGTTACATCTGGTTCTAAAACAGGCTCATCGTTGGAAAATCCTAATAAATCACCAATTGAGTTTGGTTGAGTGAAATCTATATAATATTTGGAAGTAATTTCAGCTTTCATCGTATTATTATTACCCTTTAATGTTATATTGTCTTTTCCCATTTTAGTTTGCAAAAATTCATTTATATGATCAATTTCATAAGAACCTGTGGGTAACCTGCACTCTTGTAAGTCTGTAAATTTTCCACTGGCATCCTTTCCCTTATAATAATGCAATACGTTATTTTTACCTTCCGTAACATTGGGGATAGAGTTGTAAGTTGTAAAATCCAATAGTGCCGCCTCCCAAAACCTTCCTTTTTGCAAGCGTAACGCTGGAAAAAGGATACTTCGTAAAGTGGACGATTTTCCTGTTAATGATACCGTATAGGAAGACATCTCAATAGTGACTGATACTTTTAGCTAGAAATTCCAAACATAAATGGCCGCATATTGAAGTATTATCAGGTTGTTCTCTTTTATAGTTATAATATATGTTTTTAGCAGATTTAAAGTAATTTTGAAGTTCTTTTGGTGGTGGCAAATTACCGAAACTATCAAAATAATATACATTGTTATTTAGTTTCTTATAACAAACCCAATGGGTGCCAGGCCCTTCAGTATTATCCAAATTTACAATTCCAGTCTCATTTTGCCACATTTTCTTTGGTAAACTGTCTTTCATAAACACACCGCGGAAAAATGGTATTTTTAAACAGGAAATATATTTAAATAATTCAATATTGGTTAATGCTTTATGTGGTATGACCAATTGATTTCTTTCATTTAATATGCACGATAAGGTCTTAGGTAAAGACCTGCCCCGTTTTTTACCATTGACCACACGGTGGGCTTCTTCCTGCCTTTTCTTGTAGATCGTCGTCTTCTTTTTATATTTCCTCCATGTTTTCTTGTGGTTGACCTCCTTTTTACTCTCCTTTTCCTCCTTCTTCCACCTCCTACTGCTGTTTTAGCCTTCATACCTGCTGTTACTGCTAAAGCTGCTGCTTTTTCTGCTATGCTAGCGTCACTTGATTTTACTCGTTGCCAAGCTATGTCCGCAAGCTTTTTGTCAGCTATTGATCTATTTTTTGAATCGGCAAACGTGGAATATGCGATATCGTGTTCTTTACAAGCCTGATCTAACTTATTTATGCCAGGATCGCCTCTTTCCAGTCGTTTTTTCAATTTAGTTCCTGGTCCGCAATACTGATAACCTCCCGGTATATGAAATTCGTATGGTAATGCGTCTATTGCTCTATTTACTATGGATCCTACTGGAATTCGTTTTAAAGCTTTACTTAACAGAGAAACCGCTGTGGACGTGATCCCACCTCCTCTCCTTACAGTGTCTCTATATGGACTGATGTACTGGAACGTCATTATTGTCCTTTTATAATCGCAATGTACAACTTATGTGTTACCTCTATGACAAGTTGGACATAAATGAAGTCGTTTATTGTGTTCTTTTATTAAATATCAAAATCACCCCAATCCGATGATCTAAACTTTTTTGTACGAGGGTTGATAAAATAGTTTTGAACAATTTCCCGTTTAATCCAAGTACCTCTCTCAGATTCCAACAAAGGAGTACGACCTGAATGAATACCAATAAGATTGTATACATCAAATAATGCATTTCCTAAAACTTTTACAAGAAAATTAACAGTGACAGCATTATCCACATGTTCAGGGTCTTTAAGGTCTGTTATACGTTTATTATTACAAGTATACACTTTGCTATCCATTTGTGATAATGTGATAGCCTGTCCTACAGTTGCAGCATCATTTGCTTCTCTTCCTTGCGCCATGTTTGTTAATTTTTTATTACTACATATAAAAAACGCATGGTAATTATTTGGATCTAGATGTACTGTTTGTCCTAAGGCAGCCGCGTCTCTATCTGCATGACCCCATGACACATTTGATAACCTTCCATGCCTGCAATCCCAATAAGTGTTTTTGTATGTCAATAAATGAAATTTTTCATTACCTTGAATAAAGTCATCCCCTTGCTTTGATAATACTTCATCTCGTTTTGCAAATCCAGTTGTTTCTTGTTTTAAAGTCTCTTTCATTTGACCCACTGTTGCACCATCAGATGGTGCTGAACCATCTTTTACATTCGCCAAACAATTGCCAAGACAATCGATAACTCCCACATCACGTATGACACAATGATCTTTTATATATTTGAGATTTACAGCATCATTTTCATTTTTTGGATAACCTATATCGTTAATAACAAATTTATAAAAAGAAAATCCATCTTTTGTCTTTTCAGGTATCAAAGAATGTAAATAGCGTCTATTTACGCTGTCTTTTGCATCTTTAGGGTCATCTACGTTGGATATACGTTTATTGTTGGCACTATACGTTTTCCCATTGAATTTTAACGTATTTTTTAATTCAGATGACAAATAACCTTTGTTTATCGCATCACCGTTTTGATTTGGTTTACCAACGTTGATAATTCTATGATCTTCTGCGTCATATGTGTTATTTTGTAGTTTTAATGTTGGCGATATCTTTTCCTTTAATATTTTTAGATTTATTGCATCGTTTTCATCCGTAGGATCTTTTATGTTTTTTAACCTTTTATTACTCATATCATAATCTCCATCAGGTGTTTGTGGTAAACCAGCACTTCTTTTTAAACTATTGGCATAATATAACCCATCCGAGGAGTAACGTCCGAACTTGTCGACACTCATGGTGCAACTGAATAGTATTCTAGGGAGTAACGCATTTTTATGAGATTACCCCACGGTTTCGGAGTTCATCCACTAAAGCCACCCATTCGTTTTCCAATCCAGTATGACCCGCTTCTTTAGCTTCATGTATTAGTTTCATTCTATCCACCAATTTATTGATATTATTGTAATAAATCACATTTGTGTTATATAGTTTCTTCATTAAACCTGTACCCGTAACGGACTTACTTCTTTTTCTTCGTTCCTGAGCACTTACATCCAAAGTGGATGCCATAAATCTTCGTTTTACAGGTTTTCTTTGTGTTAACGGCATTGTTTGTCTTCTAGTTGGTATTAACTTGGATACAAATTGTTTATATTTTAAAGACTTAGATCTAAAAGGAGGCTGGTCAGGTAAATACTTTCTCCTATATGCATTTGTCTGTTCCAAAATATTTTTATATGCTTCCATGTCTTTTTCTTTCACTACCGATACTGAAGGCTTATTTTCAAATAATAATTCAAATAATCCTTTTGTGCCCTTATACCTTTGATCACCAATGACAATATTATCATGTTCGTCAACGTTTAACGGGCTATTACCTATCATTAAACCGTCTTCTGTTAATCTCGCTCCATAACTATGGTAATTCTTATTAGGAATTGTTCCGAGTAACATTTTTACCATGTATTTCCTTCCTAAAGGTCCTTTGTTATGAATGTTTTCACCCAATAAGCTTATGTTTGACGGACCTTCCCTTGTCTCTTCTTCTTTTTCCTCTTCACTAGCAGTTGATACAACTTCATGTCCTCTTTTGGCTTTTACTTCATATAATTCTTTTATTCCACTATAGTCCGGTGATTCTAGCTCTCTTTCGGGTTCTCCACCGGTAAAACCACTATACGTAGAGGATTCCAGGTCTTCATCACTAAAATCTTCTGATTTTACATTTTCTCTTTCAAACTTCGTAATAGGTGCAATCGCATCTCCTTCCAATACAGGTTTAGCAAATTTTTTGTTTAATTGTTTCAAGGGTTCAGTAATAGGTTTAAAAGTAGATTCAAGGAATTTCTCCCTCTCGCTAATACCTAGTTTCAATGCTCTGTTTTTAGCCCGAATAGAATCACTAAGTGATTTTATTTCTTTTACTAATTTTTCTTGGTTAACCATGTTTGTAGCAAGACGTGTTGTACAACAATGAATGTGTTATACCACGTTTAATGTATTAATATAAATTTATCAAATCCTATCCTGTATCGACCATTGTTTAGCGGTTGTTCCTTCATAATTGTTAGGAACCCATACTTTTCAGCCCAAGCCTTTCCACACAACTCTTTAAATCGTTCAAATGTCATATCCGCATTTACATGATCAAAATATATATGTTTTAGGTTGGTTTCGTCCTGTTTAAATACAATTAACATGTTTGCATTGTCTCTAATGAGTTGTTTAGGTATTTTGCTGTAAGTTTGGCCAATATAAATGCTATCTATGTTGTTATGTCGACCCATAGCGAAGTAATTCCTTATTGTGTTTTGGTTTTCACAAGATACATCGTCGAATATAAACACGGAGAATGGTTTAGCTTCTTGTGGCTGCATGACACTCTCGCTTGCATTAAACTTTAAATATTTAACTTCAGGCACATTAGTCAGTATTTTTTCCAATAATTGATACTTTGGTTGTTGTAGTGATTTTGAAAATACATATAGATTGTTAAATCGTAATCCTTTAGGGTTTGTAATCAAATTGAATACTACATTAGTTTTTCCACAGTTGGAAGGTCCGGTAACCAGACAACGAACGGTGTTTGGTAACAAATTGCCATGCTTCCCACTATTGAATTCTGAATTATCCACTGTGAGTTCATCTATATTATTAATAGTAAAACTCTCTTTTTGTGGTACTATCTCCATCCTTTGTAATGGTTCAACCTAAAATGATTCTCTATCGTTATATCAAATCCTTTTTAGGTATCCAAGAATCTTCCGTCTTATTAAATCCTAACCATCGTACTTTGACCTTATCTTTTTTCCGTTGCAACACCTTTTCAACTAAATATACATCGCCTACTGTTGATTTTAACATTTCATGTCCATAAAACCCTCCTTCAAGCAATTGTCCTTTATTATCTTTTAAAATATATGTCTCAGGTACTGTAGGTTGTACTTTGAATACAGTAAAAACCTCATTGGTCCAATTTGGCAGGTATCTTTTACTGAATACACCTTTATATTTACTTATTCGCACTTTATCACCCACATTAAATTTTTTAGGCTTTAGTTTTTCAACTTTTGGTTTAGTATTCGTTTTTATACGTTTTAATACAAGGTTTTCATTTTTACTAGTTACTTGGTTTGGTTTCATCCCGATAGTCCTATGAAATTTGTTATTGTAATCGTTTATAAGTTTTGGTAACATATCAATCCATATGTGCGATCCTCTGTTGGAAAACATTTTATACATTGCACTTTTTAAAGTTCTGTTGAATCTTTCGATTATTGAGGCTTTTACTTCTGAATTGGTTGAATAATGGTTTATATTGTGTTTTTTCATTAAATTTGCAAATTCCTTATTAAAATATTCTTTTCCATCATCTGTTTGTAAATGTTTAATAGTATGTTTGTCTCTTTGTATAGCTGTTTCCATTGCTTTTGTAACACTTTTGCCACTTTTATCTTTTAGTGGTAAAGCATCTGCCATTTTTGAAAAA
Organism: Neoaliturus tenellus; assembly: GCA_030545055.2. NCBI lineage: Eukaryota > Metazoa > Arthropoda > Insecta > Hemiptera > Cicadellidae > Neoaliturus > Neoaliturus tenellus. The sequence goes on along the minus strand of JAQYXR010001271.1, from coordinate 3,161 downwards.
CAGTTAATAACAGTCAATATGTATTTATATCCTTTATTTTGTTTGCTATAAGGAATCATTTCGATTAAATCCGCTTGATATAAATCATTAATTCCTTTTATCACCGTATTTCTTCGTGGAAACTTTCTTCTTGCAGGTTTATGAAGTTCGTTGACAATTTGTTGCTTTAAGTCCTTCATATTGCAGGTTTCAATGTTTGTTGTATCACATGTATAATCACAATGAATGTTGTTTTAAATATTCACATCATTTATATGGGTCAAGGTCATCCAAACTTGTGTAAAAAAATGGGGAACACGGCGTTGGACTTGCCGTGTTCCCCATTTTTTTACGGAAGGAGAAAGGAATAAGGTCGTAGTTGTAGAAGGACGAAGAATAGGTTACTAGTTGATAGGGTTTAGAGAGTAGTGGCCAAAAGGAAGAGTGTGGATTTTGTCGGGCATAATGTATCTTTTATCATCCCGAGCTGACAACGCTTTTTTAATTTCGGTGACACTGTAGACTTGATGCTTGAAGCTTCGGATATTGTTGAATGTTGCTGATATCGTAGTATCTTCAAACAAACAAGTCTTGTAGTGGTCAAATGTCACGTGTTTTTTCAAATAAGATGTCTTCACTCCTTTTGCTTTCTTCACTGTCGGTGTGTTGTTCTCGTGGTACATCTTAAATGAATACAATTTCGCCATCAGCGCCACTATTTCTTCTAAAGGCATTCCATTTGCTTCATCTTTGAATTTTCCAATTACTTTTTTATATTTTTCATTAAAATTTGGATGGTTTTTCGGATAGTCAGAAAAATCGAAATCTTCTTTGTATGGAAAAGTCCTTAGGTCTTCATACATGTCCAAAGTCTTTATCCAGTAGATAAACGCGTCCGTATCCATGTATGCGACTCCAATGTTTTCCCTTCCGTAATGTTTAACCATTTTGTTATAATGGAAATCATACATCAGGGTTTTACTTATATCCAAAATCGACATACCTATGTATAACGGACGGTCCATGACTATTGTTGTTTTCTTCATACTGACAGCGACTAGATTTTCGTTTATAATCATGGATGTTCCGAAATTTGGTTTTTGCACTAATTTTTCCAATTTCCTAGGATCACTCACTAATTTTACATTTTTGTGTTTTCTTTTGTTCTCCAAGGTCTTCCCAAAGATGGCATTGTTCATTAATTTATAGAAGTCCTTTTCAAATGCTGTTGTCGCTGCAGCTCTTCTTGCAGTGTTGGAATCAATATATGGTTTCAACCAACAAGACTGGGTGAATTCAATTGCTCTATGAATTCTCACTATACGTAGACCCAATTCAAGAGCCTGTTGAACTACCCAGTAGTGAGCCACATAGCGATCCTTATTCTCCAAGGTCATCATCAATTTTGGCCATCTTCCTGTCGGTGAAACTTCAGTCTTGGCTAGAAGAGGCAAGTCGTAGTGATGGTCATGAAGGTGCTCTGGATATTCGAAATCACAGTCCAAAATATAGCCTTTTGAACCATTCTTTGGAATCTGTGAGATGTCTCCAATGGTGGCCGGGTCGATCCATTTGAAGTCAGCGTAGGGAAGCGGATTTGACATTGCCCAACCATAAAGGTTGTTTGCGTCAAAGTAGCCAAGGTAGACCGATGGTTGTTGCTCGTCGAAGCCGGGGATGTACTTGTTGTTGGCTTTGACATGACGTGTTACAGCTTGTGTCAAACCGCCCCGTACACCAGATTCCATCATGAGCACCATATCGATATCCGTTAGAAGTTCCAGTCGACAGTTGGTTGACTTTAGCATAGCTTGCCATGCTAATCCTGGAGATGTGTACGAGTGTAGAGGGTCCAGTCCATAGGCGGAGAAGCAGGTGTTTCGGAATTCTTCCATCACATCGCACAGCAGAGTTACGTCCAATTTTATATAAAAGTCAGAATATTCCCCTAAGGTTTGAATGTTTAGTTGGTTCCAAACATTACAAGCATGATTGTAGTCTTCAACGGAGATTTCACTTTCGTTTAATTTGCTGTTGAAGGCTTCGATCGGTGGCAGACTGGTTTCTTCAAATTTTTCTGTAGATGTTATGTAGTCGTAGGGGAATACTCCTTTACGTAATACTAAGTCCAATTTATCTTCAGGTACAATCTTGCTGGTTTCTTTTAGGTCTTCTCTTCGTAGCATTCTCAGACAATCTGCTCAAACTTGATGGCATAAATCTATAAGAGTCTACAAAGCGAAGTTTAATTTTACCTACGGTTTTTGAGAAACTGATGTACTTTTCCAATGTTGTAGCAAGAACATCAATTTTTACCATCATCTCTTCCTAACTCTGGAATAATGAAGTGGGAGTCGTAGCCCGCTAAGATTGTGTAACACGACAGGGATAAAGTGGGGCAGTTTGTAATTTATATTGCATGAATTACAAGCAGCTCCTCTGTATAAACCTGTCAGGTGATCGTGGTCTCTTACTTTTGGATTTTCTTCACTGAAGCTCTTCTCGCATAGATAACATCTTGATGCCATATTGTATTCTTCTTGTTGATTCTCATTCAAAGGTTCCATAGGTACGACATTACCATACAAGCGTTGTACCTTTTCAGCAATGTCATACAACTGGTCTACGAAATACTTAGCGGCTTCTTCACCACGGTAAAGTATTGGAGTGGATGTTAAACCATAGTTTTGCAATTGGTTTTCAGACAAGGTTGATTTCACTATTAGACAAAAACTGTTGGGTTGATGCAACTGATAATTTTGTTCTTCTAGTCACTTCACCGTCCGGCAGCTCCTGTATTGGTACTAACGTAGATTCAAAATCTGCGTAGATGACTACTGGAATCCGATATTGGTGAACTGTTTTGTTAAATTGGATACACGCTCGAGATGGTGGTGGCAGACTAATCTTCACTTCATAATTTTCATTACAAAGTCTTTTGTGTTCTATCAACCACTCTAATCCTCCTTGTCTTATTTCTTTATATGTGAAACAAAAACATCTTTTACACACTGTTAACCTACGCCTCTGTTTTGATAATTGATTTCGAATCAAGGATGCAAAGTCCTTTATCCACACATAATGTGAAATTTCACCCTTAGTGATCAGTAACAAATCAGTGTGGTTTCTTTTGCCTCAACTTTTACTACCCGCAAAGGATAAACGTTGTTCGAATCATCCAG
>JAQYXR010001270.1:0-36655 GCA_030545055.2 Neoaliturus tenellus | reverse complement strand
GAAGATGGTCTCCACCACATCAAAGAATCTCAAATTTAATGTAAATCATAAACGGAGATACACCATCCGACACTCCTCTTTGAGAGCAGCAATATGGGTATTCTAAACCATTTTATTGACAATTACGGCTTCCATCAAAATTCGACTCAAGCCTTTTGACTTGAGCAACTCCCATTCAGACATTACCACTAATGTTCCGTTGACCAGCCAATACATCTCGAATCTGCCTGAGTACCATTTTGATAGCCATGATTACGTCTGACATTGTATCAGACGCTTATAGAGGTGGGGAATGTGTTTCCTTCCCTGGGCTTTTCAGGGTGCAGTGTACACCCATTGCTTCTGAAACTAGGGAGTTCTCGGATGCATACTTACTTTTTTTGAAGTTACCTAGATTCTTTAGTTCTTACTTTTTAACCTTCCGGCAAATTGATAGGGGCAGGCAGAGGACTACCCTTACCGCTCCCTCATGAATCCTTAAATTTGCATCATTCCCCACATCCTACAGCGTGGGGTGTGCTGAGGTTGGTGTTCTCTTTATTTTAAGGATTTGGAAAAAGGGCGAATATTCGCTCTCTATTCTACTTCTCTCACTATCTTTCTTGTTTGCCATTATCATTGTCTTCATTTCCTCTGCAATGGATCCCAATTATTTCAAATTTTTGTTTGGAAATCCACCAGTCCATTCAGAACCTTACCAATTACTCCTGTGTCTTCCATGGCCCCTAGGGCCACGAATGCCAGCCAAACCTCCACAAACACCCCTCACCTGCCTATTGCCTATTGGATTTCAGTCACAGAGTTGAGAATATACTCATGGTTCTTGAGGCCGCTTCTGATAATTTTAATGCACTGCGTGAAGGGCTGCTTACTTTCAAAGGTCAGTGGCTACATGCTGAATCAATTAGTCATAGCAAATTTTAGCCCTTGGCAATTTGCTATGGCATTCCCTGATCCCTGAACTGCCTTAATGTTTTACAAAGACAGTCATTCTAATATCTCTATTTTTAATGAGCTACCGATAAATTGCTTTTTATGTTTTTTGTAGCTTTTGAGAATTTGTCCTTATGTACCTGAATAGGTAGGCAGACCCATTCTTCAGTAACTGCGATTTAGTACAACCCCACCTCCAAATGGGGTTTGAAGCTAGGCCATGCATTTGCTTGGCTAAGGAAGAAAGAACTAAAGACACCCAGATGTGGTCGAAAGAAGAGTTGGTCAAGATTAGCCTGGTAAAAAAGAAAAACTGTGGGGAAGCAGACACCCTTAGTTTGGCTATTTGTACCTCCAGGTATCTCTGAGAAAGAGAAAGGCCTATTGTATAGTCAACAGCCGAACAGCCAAACACCCCTGAGGGGATTTTTTGTAAATATTTTACTGATGAATGATCTTTCCAAATATTGATGTTTCACTGCCTAACACTGTTTTCGGACAGATCAATTGAAACCTTTTGTTGTTTGTAAATTTGGGAGTCTCTGTGGGAATGGGGGAGGCTGATTTTTTCTCACACGCAATGTTTGAATTTTTTATGGAGCAAATGTGTTTTTTCAGAGAGTATACAAGGGTTTGAGGTTGAAATTTGTTAAAAATTACTTAATTGTTCATTTTTAAATTTTTCCTTTTATTTACATTTAAATTTAGAATTTAGTACTCTAAACTTCTCTAAAGAGTTCAATTTCATAATAAAGATTTCCATCACACTCTAATAACTTTGTAAAATAGTTTAAACACTTTTAGGTTCTGACCAGTTGGCCAGAGTGGTTATATATTTATTGTCTTTAAGCAGTTAAAGAATTTGAGCATTTTACGGCTTTCGTCCAAAAATGGTTCTAGACCATCCCTGGTATCTGTTAGTGTGACATCAAAGTTAATGCAAGTTAAGATTTTCTTACAATTACATACTTCTAAGTCAACAGGAAGCCAAACGCTGTCAGAACACATTGTTGTACTGTAATTGAAAAGGAATTTACACTACATTTGACTTTATGATATACAAAATTTGTGAATTTTCTTTGAAATTGTTTTATTTACAGGTCAGATTGTAATGACGGCAGAGCTTGAGGAACTATTCAACAGTGTATTAACAGGGAAAATACCTGCGATGTGGAGGAAAAAGTCCTACCCATCCCTGAAGCCTTTGGGCAGCTATGTTGCTGATTTTCTTGCAAGGCTGGAATTCCTACAGGTTTGTATGAAGCAATAATGTTTTTATCCCATCACCCTTGGAAAAATAAAAATCAACGACTTTATATTTTTAGTTAATTTTTTTCAAGAGATAACTTTTCTGATCCTCCACATAATTTATTTTAGACTATCTATTATTTACTTTAATTAGTTATTTAACAACTTTTAGAAATGGTATGAGAATGGTGCACCATCCACATTCTGGCTGTCTGGCTTCTTCTTCACACAAGCCTTTCTGACGGGAGCTCAGCAGAATTATGCCAGGAAGTATCGCATACCTATTGATCTTCTCGCCTTTGATTTTGAAGTAAGTAATATTTTACATTTAAATCCCAAATTATCTTTATCAAAACTTTTTTATAAATAGACAGCCCTAAATAGTATTGGAGTTTTATTGTACAGTTTAAATCCTGATTATTGGAGGGGGGGGGGTTATTGAACTCTTAGGGCCGGTTTCTCGAAGTAAGTTTAAAACTAATCTCAACATTATACAAAAATTGTCCATATGATTAACATTGAATTAAACTAAGTTTAAGTTAAACGTGTTTGGAGAAACCTGCCTTTAGTCTAAAAGAGTAACAGAGTTATCTACACAATGCTAGGAACGCTAACTGTTCTTTAAAACTCTATTGCAAATCTCTACAAGACACATATAACAAGTAAGTAAAACCTTATCCCATCCTTTGGCTGTTGCTGAAGAGGAATTAGACTGGTCCCATGTGGGTTCAATTAGATAACACCAGAGGTAAAAGGTGAAAGAATATAAACAGAGATAAAGATGATATAAATGCCAACAGTGAATTCTAAAAATGGCTAAGCTTTTTCCACTGCTGAAAAGAATAGATAAATATAGTTCCAAACTATCCAGAGTCAATGGATTCAATAAAGATACTATTATTCACGGAAAAGGAATTCAACAATCTTCTTATTTAACCAACCTTTGTATGCTTGACTATGTGTAGTTTTATTTTTTATTGATTTTTTTAACTAAACACTTAGAACTAAACTCTGCTTGAAGGTCTAAAACTCCAACAAAGAAATATAATTCAGCTTTATAAAGTTTTACATTCTATATTTTGTCTTGCTAGCTTACATTTGAGTCCCTCATTGACAGAAATCCTATAGTTTAAATTTTTTAACTTGCAGATAATTTCCAAAGAGCGCCTCTCAATCGCTCCAGAAGATGGCGTCTACATCTACGGACTGTTCTTGGACGGAGCTCGGTGGAACAATAAGACCCACGTTCTTGACGAATCTTTGCCCAAGGTCCTCTACGATACAGTCCCATTTGTGAGTTTCATTTTACCTTTGCTAGCAGCAGTCAACTAGAAATTGGCTTAGTACCTAATCATAATCACTATAAATGAAACAATAACAATATCAATCGTAACTGTGATCAATAACCCTTTTTTCTTTATTTATTTATTTTATTTTTTTTAAGTATGTTATTTAATAATGACACCATTAGAATCCAGTTGTTTCCATTTCATTCGCCTGAGTCGCTGATGTATCAAATAGTTTGGAAACCACTGAGTGCGCCACCTCACGCCGTAGGTCTACAGATCAGTTTGAGTCTTTCTTTTGTTTTAACAGTTGAGATTTAAGTTTTAGTTGCTGTATTAGGCTATATACATTATAAATAAATAATGATTTTTTAAAATAGAAATAACGTTAACTATTAGTACGTTTTCGAATTTTTGTTCCTTTCACGATAACCCAGATTTTCACAAACTTGAACACCGTTTGGTCCACATTAGTCTGGCTTTGCAAAACTTTACTTTATCCATATGATTAGTTAGCCTCCATCTTCACTGCCCATCCAAATGTTCGAGGCCAGTGATAGTGATTGTGTACTAGTTTAGCTGAGTGAGTTCGTCTAAGTTTTTATTGCAGCTTTTGAACAAATAAGTGAATCGATTCGGCGATAGTGCACTGGAGGTTTAAAGTATAAGACTGTTCTGTTAAAACCAAACGTTTGGTAACTTTACTTATAACTTACATTTAATTGTTTTTGGTACTTTTTTATGCAAACAGTGGAATCTCTATTAACCGTCACTCTTGGGACCGGGAATATGACGGTTAAGTCAATAAACAGATAACAGAAATATCATTATAAACCTGTACATTAATGAGTTTTGGAAGGTTCTGAAAAAAATTTAACCTTGTACAGGTGAACAATCTTTATATATAATACGTGAAGCTGCTTTTTGTAAACACTACTCCTCCCCTATTTCTGGACGAAATTCAATGTTTGGGATGTCATAAGATTCGTCTCAGTTTGTAGTTCTGCAATAAGGTTTTAGATTTTTGATATTTGTACTCTGAAGGGCACGGAAATCCCTTAAGGCTGATTTACACGCTGCCAGTGGCTAGCATGCCAGTTGAAATTTAACTGGAAATGCACTGGCAAGCGGTGACTGGAATGCCAGCAAACTGGCGCTTCAACAATGTGTCTGTTTACACGTTGCCAGCTACTAGAATATTGTCGTTATATAATAGTAATGGAATTTTGTATATAATAGTAAAACAATCAGCTGTTAGTCAATTAGCACAATGCCAGTCAACTGGCGCCAGTCTCAAATTTTTGTTCTGCTGGCTCTCCAGCTATTGGCGGGACAGTGACTGGCGAAGCCTGTTTACACGGTGCTAGTCGAAGGCATCCAGTGACTGGAAACCTCCACTGGAACGCCAGTTGGCAGCGTGTAAATCAGCCTTTAAAGTTCAGTTTTTGTCCATAAGAATAACATGGGGAACAATTTATATTGCATTGCAAAATAAAACAGCTGTTGATAGTAAAACAGACAAACACATGTTAAAAGCCAGCTGAATAGAAGCAATTAAACTACTGGTACTTAAATATCAACACATTCCCTACTTTAATACGAGGAGTGTCTTTGTGTGGGACAAATTGTGTGTTTTACCTTTTTCTCAAAATGTAGCTGGTAAATTTTGCTTGAACTTTGTATTTATGTGTATTTGGGCCCAAAAATAAGTTTAGTAACTTAACTTAACCCTAGAAAATTCATTTTCCTGTACAAAAAAAGTTTGGAAATTGAAATTATTTACGTGGGACTTATTTGTTATCAGATTAGTATTGAAGTTAACAAAAATTAAAATAGAACGCTAAATTCTTGCGCATGGGTTTTCAAACTGCTTTGAACTAGGAAAAGGGATAGTTGGTTGTTGGTGTAGATTTAATAACCTTTTTACTGTGATACTATAACAAATTTCATGCAGAATGCTACACTTATTAAAACAGACATGTTTAAAAGAGACAACATTCAAACGTTTTTATCTCCAGTATAGATAACAAACTTATTGCAAAAATGGTTTGAATAAAAAGAAAGTTTAACAAAAAAAAGCCACAAAAACCCAAATTTACCACACGAACAAAGATGTAGGAGATTTTCCTAACTTTTGTGATTTCTTTGTTTATATTCTGTAATGGCATGGAAAGTTAAGTCAAAGAGGATTTAGTTTGTCATAAATAGTAATAGTGTTGGCTCATTCACTACGTCAACTACTAACTCATACATTATTAGAAAAACAGCCACAGTCCAGTGCTGCATATCTCATACAGGACCGGAGAGTTGTAGTTAAATATTGACTTTTGTTGTCATTTACGTTTTTTTGTGTGATGAACTATCTAGATCCAACATATGTGAATTTATTCTAAATTTTATAGGAGTTTTTAGGCAGAGGCTTTAAGACAAATCGGCATAAGAACCATCACGTAATTCTAGCCAATTTGGACCTAAAAGAACAACCACTAACATAACAACACTATCATATTGGGAAGTTAAACAATTATTGCTAAAGATCGTTGGATGAAATACCAATCTGATGTAATCTGATTTTCACTACAATCTAATTGTCATTCAAAGTAACTTGATAAATTACCATGGAGCAAGCTTTGATCACCAATTACTCTGATAAATGCAGCGCATATTGCGCTGCACGGGCCCCATAGTAATACATAATTAATTGAAATCATGGTCCTAGACATTGCATTCAATCAAAAGCGCATGTACTCTTTTGGCGCAGTTTCATTTAAGGTTAGTCGAGGTTGAACTGTACTACTTTTTTTAACAGACCTTTTGATTGTCCATTCTAACTTGCAATCCCACGAAGGGCGGTTTAGAGGGCTTCATTTGCATGTATCAACACTAGGGGTGTCAATCCCGGGATCCGGGATCCCGGGATACCGGGATCCCGGTCAATATCGGGTCCCGAATAATCCCGGGATTTTTTACCCTCAATCCCGGGATTATCGGGATTGAAAAAACCCATTATTTTTACGATTTTTACTATTTTCGAAGATATTTTTACGTTTAACCACTACTTAATTCAAATATTAATTAATTGTTTGGTAAATTTACTGTATATAGACAACGTGTCAATGTCAAATCATAACAAAAGGTTTAAAATCGCTCGAATCAGCCACATCCTCATTCATACAATACCTTGAATGATTCCTTGCATTCAAAGTCCAGAGTAATTTCTTATCGTAGGGAACTTCCGGTGCGCTTCTGTCCCACTGTTGTCTCTAATTTCGATGTGTTTATTTTATTCCGAGACACAATACTTTCAGTTAATATAAATGTTAATAATTTTGAAAAGTATTATGTTAGAGGTAAAAGTTTTTTCTTTTATTATGATTTGATTTTATAGTACAGTATTATGACAATATTTATTGGTTTGCAAAATGTATTACGTTCATTTATTTAACCTTAGCAACATCAATAATGTAAATCAGTAACCTGACAAAACGATGTTGTATATTCTTGCTTTAATGGAAAATATTTATGAACATCGTTTACAGTAATGCTTGGTTGAATGGTAAAATGGTTTAGGTTTTGAAGACATTAAGATTTGTAATATGATTACTAATGCAATGAAACTCAACGAAAACTTAATGTAATGTGCATTTATTTATTTGTAGTTCAAGGAAATGTTTTGAAAGTAGGGGCTGTCTAACAATAGAGAGAGAGTCACGTGAGCCCCGGTAGAACCGAAAACTCCGACTTCAGACTAGAAGCATAAAAACAAAACATGTGCGTGTTGAAATAAACTGAACAGATAAGCTTCGAGTTAGCCGGAATGCCAAGAAACTCGAGATTATGAGCAATTAAATTGTATTTTCTGTAAATTTGAATAAAAAGTGTCTTTAATTTTATTATTTCATAGCTGAATGTTATATACTTCTATTATATATGTGTTCGATATTTATTTCCCACCATTAATATTTCCCTCTATTATAATATGTATCACTACCTGTTCACCTAAGTTTCATATTTTACCCTTAATAATGCAAACCACATGTTATTCAATAATTTCATTTTTGTTTATATTTACCACATGACTTTTCCTATTCCTACCAAAATCAATACAGTACAGTCCACTTCTAATTTTTTAACAGTTTATTCCCTTTAAATATTTACATTATCTTTTTTCATAATATGATCAGTCTACCAGAAAATGATTAAATAAAGATTTATAAACTTTGGTGATGTGAAAAATATCAGAGAAGACTATTTATTGAACTTTTCAATACAGTGTAATGGGGTACCCCGGATGGACTACATCAAAGGTTTGTGTTTTTAACTTTTAGAAGAACAATGTGTAATAAATAAAGAACTTTTGATTTTGTTAGCAATATAATTTATTCTCTTGACTGATCATTGTAATATTTCATTCAATTACCCCTTAAAACCCATACATATTTTTGGTCCTTGTCGAGCCATATGATGAACTACCCTAAGGACAATAGGCTCAATGCATCATCTTGATTTTTCTCCCTTTTTATTTAATACCTTTTCACATGTTTTTATTTTGTTAATGCATAGCCCATTTCCAGTACATTTTGTAGCCAGTTTGTCCGATCCTTGAACCATGTTATCATTTCCCTATGCCCTGTTATGTCCTTACTGTTCGCCATGCCACTGCTACTCATCGCAGCGACTATGAATCTACAACCGAACCTCTACTGTTTGTTTGTTTAAACTTTTGAATTTATTACAATTGAAACTTTGAGTTTTTATCCAGTATTTAACAGTTTTAACTAATATATTATTGCAATTATTGTGGTGTGGATTTAATTTCCTTTAAACTATTCATAATGAGTTTTCCAACTTTTGTAAAACAGTGCGAGTTGATTGAGTCTAGGCTGGAAGCCATAAACAAACAGGTGGATAGTTTAAATGAACTTGCTGTTATCTCTGAACTAAGCGGCCAACAACTTAACAAACTTAAACTTTTGTCTAGCACAGCTGTTCAGAAAAACCTTGATTTTGAAAACCAACTAGATAAACTTTTTTCTAATATTGAATCAATTGAAGATATTGATAATACAAAAGTTAGTGAATTTCAAGATAAGATATCAGATTTGCTTATAAATATACAATCCACGTGTGATGCCTTGCTGCCTACAGCTCAGCCTAATCAATTATGTCCAATCAACTCCATGCAAACAACTCAACCAACTCAAGTTCAGCAAAGTGTAAGGCTACCTAAGATCAATTTGCCTACCTTTTCTGGTCAGCCTGAACATTGGATAGCGTTTCACGGTCTATTTGAAACCACTGTTCATAATAGTACATCTCTATCAAATGTTGAGAAATTTTCATACTTGCTGTCGTGTCTCTCTGATGAACCACTTAATCTTGTTAAGTCATTGCCTCTCAACTCCAACAACTATTTAATAGCTTGGGAAAACTTACTGAAACGATATCACAACACTAGGTTATTGGTTACCCTCCATGTCAATAATATCTTGGACCTTCCTCAGGTTAATAAACCTACAGTTAAGCAATTACGAGGTTTTATTTCAGCCTATAATGATAACTATCAAGCTCTTAAAGCACTCAACCATGACATAGCTGCAAATGAAAGCCTGGTTTTGACTTCACACTTGTTGAGGAAGTTTGATCCTAATTTACGCTCAGCTTTTGAACGTAAAAGGGACGATTCCAAGGCGATCCCTACTATTGAGGAACTCATCACATTTTTGGAAACTTATTGTAACCAACAGGAAGCTGCTAACTTAAATAGTATTCCTACTCCATCCCTAGCTTTTCCAAGCACTTCTTCTAACAAACAACCGAGTAGTTCCTGTGTAAATGCAGGCGCCAAGCCTAAAAGATCAGTCCTTATGACAGTTTCTACCAATAAACTGTCTCAGAATTGTGCTTACTGTAAATCTTCGCACAAACTTTTACAGTGTGATAGTTTCAAAGCCTTAACACCTCATAATCGATATGCTTTCGTTAAAGAAAAGGATTTGTGTGTAAATTGTTTTGGTAAACACAAGACAAGCTCTTGTAAGTCCCTTCATTCTTGCAAGGAATGTAAGAAGCGACATCACACCTTACTTCATTTCAATAAACTGGACCATACTACTCAGGCTAATGTTTCACAGTCTGTTAAATTGACTAGCTCATCCCTGCAAGCTAATACTAAATCTAATGAAAAAGTAGGATCAGGTGATTCCTTAGTTGCTGCCACCTACACCCAAGGAAAAATGGTGCTCTTAGCGACAACTTTAATTAGTGTTTCAAAGGAAAATGAACATCAGATTGTTCTTCGTGCTGTACTAGACAGCGCCTCTCAGATAACTATAATTTCAGAGCATTGTGCTAATTTACTTCAAGTTTCCCGCTGTTTTTCGGGTGTGCCTGAAATAACAGGCATATCCTCCGCGCAAGTTAAACCTAAAGGTCTTGCTAATGTGAATTTATCTTCACTCAGTGGTGCTATTTTGGCAAATTCACATCCCGTCCTAATACTGGACAAAATTGCAAACTTCATGCCTCGAATGCAACTGTCTTCTGAAGTTCGTTCTCAACTTAAAGGATACACTTTAGCAGATCCAACTTTTGATATCCCAGGACCAATTGACATTTTGATTGGTGCAGATTTATTCGCTCAAACGCTAGTCGGTCCCACTGTTGCACTTGGTGATAACATGCCTCACGCTATCAACACCATATTCGGTTATGTTATTCTTGGTGCTGCTCCAGTCATACATAACTCTTCGCACTTTAGCGGATTATCGACCCTTCTCTGTTCTAACGAGTTAGATTTTCACTCTACGTTACAACGCTTCTGGTCTATTGAAGAGCCACCTCATATTACGAAATTGTCTCCGCAGGAAGAAGAATGTGAAAAACATTTCATTGATACTCACTCGAGAGATGACACAGGTCGATTTGTATGTCGACTGCCATTCAAAGACGATCCATCCAAGTTAGGCGAGTCTTCAAAAATGGCAATAGCCACTTTTCGATCCATGGAACGCAAATTTGAATCTAATTCAGAGCTAAAACAAAGCTACATTGGTTTTATGGATGAATATCTTGCAGTTGGTCACATGAAACTCTGTACCGACATTTCCATACTCAACAAGCCTCATTGCTTCTTACCACACCATAGTGTTCACAAAGATGGTAAGATTCGTGTTGTCTTCAACGCTTCAGCACCTACTACTTCGGGACTTTCATTAAATAATATTCTCCATCAAGGTCCAAAGCTCCATAATGAGATAAGAGATATTATTCTTCGTTTCCGACAGTATAAAATTGCCTTCACTTGTGACATAAAGCAGATGTTTAGAATGATTTCCATCCACGAAGACGATCAACGCTTTCAACTAATATACTGGCGAAATAATCCTTCAGTTCCAGTTCAGATTTATCAGTTGACTACAGTTACATTTGGAATGACTTCCTCTCCTTTTCTGGCAAACCGAGTTATTCAGGAATTAATTAACAATGAAGAGCAAACACATCTTGAGACTTTCAAAATTCTACAACAGCAAATCTATGTTGATGACGCACTTTTAGGAGCAAAATCAATCAAAGAAGCGATCAAATTGAGAGATGATGTAATAGAGCTGCTGAGAAAAGGAGGTTTTGAGTTGCGTAAGTGGACCTCTAACGATAAAAGAGTGTTGGATGACATACCAGAAGAGCATTGTGTTACTCCAGTTTCACTTGATCAATATTTGGTTGGGATTTTAGGACTGAAATGGAATCCTGAATCAGACACATTTACATACTCAATTGAGAAGCCTTCAACTGAATTTACTAAGAGATCAGTTCTATCCACGATTGCTCGGATTTATGATATCACAGGAATGCTAGCTCCTCTCACTTTCTGGTCCAAAGCTTTTATGCAACATTTATGGTTGTTAGGGCTGGATTGGGATGATCCTCTGCCAACCGAACTTGTTAATAGATGGTCAACTTTCATTGATGAACTTCCACTAGTTGAAAACTTGAGAATTAACAGATATATATGCTTAGACAGTGCTGTTGATATTCAATTGCATGGTTTTGCTGATGCCAGTGAACTTGGTTACGCTGCTTGTGTCTATGTCCGCACTGAGGATGCTCATGGCAAAATCGATATAAACTTATTGATTGCGAAATCTCGTGTGGCACCACTAAAACGCATTAACATACCCCGATTGGAACTCTGTGGTGCTCATATTCTAGCAAATTTGCTTCATTATTGTGTTGAGCAGTTATCTGGTCAGTATCATATCAACTCTATTACTGCTTGGAGTGATTCAACAATCGCTCTGTCATGGATTCGTACTCCTGCTTACAGACTTAAACTCTATGTTGCTAACCGCGTATCCCTAATCCAAGAATTAACCCCTTCATGTATTTGGCGACACGTGTCAACGCATGATAACCCAGCTGATTTTGCATCTAGAGGGCTTACTGCTTCTAACCTCATCAGCAACGACCTCTGGTGGTTTGGTCCATATTGGCTGAAAGCTGCTTCTAATTCGTGGCCTCTTTCTTGCATCTCCATCCCTGAAGAAGATCTTCCAGAAATTAAGCCTGCGTCCATTAATCTGTTAACTGAGGAGAAGACTCACGCATTTGATTTAATCAATAAAGTTTCTTCATGGACGACACTACTGCACATCATGGGTTATGTACTGCTCTTCATTCATTGCTTACGTAGTAAACGTAAAATCAATCACTCTTTTACACGCCAAGAGCTTGAAGAAGCTGGTAAGCAAATATGCAAGATAGTACAAACAGAATGTTTTCCTCATGAAATTGAACTTTTGAAAAAGAAGAAAACTTGCTCCAAACGCATCCAACGTCTATCTCCATTTTTGGACGAATCAGGAATAATTCGTGTAGGAGGTCGACTTAAACACTCCAATCTTTTGTACGATGCTAAGCATCAAATAATTCTCCCTAAGAATCACCTTGTTGTTCATTTGCTAATTGATCATTACCACAAACTAAATCTGCATGCAGGTCCTCAAAAGCTACAAGCTGCACTTCAAGAAAAATATTGGATTCTCAACGCCCGAAGTGTCATTAGGTCAAGAGTGTTCAAATGCATGAGATGCTATCGTGCAAAGCCTAAAGTGACACCACCGCTAATGGGTGACCTGCCCTCTGACCGGCTGATTCCTACACGCTGCTTTAACACTTCTGCTGTGGACTACGCTGGATCCTTTTCTGTGAAAATTTCTAGACACCACCGTGTACAACCTATCAGAGCGTATCTGTCCGCCACTCAGATGGAATATGGGACAAATGACAGCTGTGTCTCCTGGGAAGGATGGTGTCTTCCGAGTCGTCCACCTCAAGACGAACAGTGGCAATTTAACCCACCCCGCAATCAAAGTTTCGCGCCTTCCCCTTGATTTTTCTTAACTGGCTACATCCCTTCATACCCTTTTCTATGTTTCTTCTCTTTTTAACATTTCATCCATTTTTTATGTTACCCCTTTTTTATGCTTCTTTTTCTTCCTTTGAACCAAGTTGGTTCAAGGGGGGCGATATGTTCGATATTTATTTCCCACCATTAATATTTCCCTCTATTATAATATGTATCACTACCTGTTCACCTAAGTTTCATATTTTACCCTTAATAATGCAAACCACATGTTATTCAATAATTTCATTTTTGTTTATATTTACCACATGACTTTTCCTATTCCTACCAAAATCAATACAGTACAGTCCACTTCTAATTTTTTAACAGTTTATTCCCTTTAAATATTTACATTATCTTTTTTCATAATATGATCAGTCTACCAGAAAATGATTAAATCAAGATTTATAAACTTTGGTGATGTGAAAAATATCAGAGAAGACTATTTATTGAACTTTTCAATACAGTGTAATGGGGTACCCCGGATGGACTACATCAAAGGTTTGTGTTTTTAACTTTTAGAAGAACAATGTGTAATAAATAAAGAACTTTTGATTTTGTTAGCAATATAATTTATTCTCTTGACTGATCATCGTAATATTTCATTCAATTACCCCTTAAAACCCATACATATTTTTGTTGACTAAAGAAAATGTTGACTAAAGAAGGACCGTAGCGGGTTTACAACAAATTTTAATTTAAAAAGTTACAGAACCAAACTTAAAGAAGAGAAATCCTAGAAGTAAACAAAGAAAATTTAAAACAACCATATGTTTAAGAGCATTATTAAATTTAGACTAAACAGCTGTATTACTAAATATACAGTTCAAACAAAAGTCCTGACACATACCGGCCCCCTTGAAGCGATCCAGCTTCAACAGAAAACTCAAGGGGCAATCGGAAAATCAAATTAATCATTGGCTACGGTATGGCAAGAACAAGTACATGTACCGCAGAAGAGAAGATATTATATAAAGGATAGTCAATATTATTTGAGGTATGTTATACCAAGACGATGATGCGGAGCGGGTGAATCCAAAGCGGTTGATGCGGAGCGGGTGATTCCAATGCGGTTGATGCGGAGCGGGTAAATCCAAAGCGGTTGATGCGGAGCGGGTGATTCCAATGCGGTTGATGCGGAGCGGGTGATTCCAAAGCGGTTGATGAGGTAGCAGTCAAGACCATGGTGGTTGAGATTGATTTTATGGTGCCATTCCAAATTGCTATATGTCTTCTCCGGACAGACGTCTTACTCTTGAGGTATTCCATGTAATTTTGGTCTTCAACTTCACCATGCTGTCTCTAGTTACGGTTGACTTAGTCTTGACAACAAGGTATTGTGATGATAGTTCATAGCATCCAAAAGGGTTTAAACAAACTGAGTTATAAGTAGCTAACATTTTGAGGGGTTTACAAACAATTTCCATAGGTAATCTGGCTTTAATCCGGCTCGAAGGACCAAAAATGTTGACTAAAGAAGGGACCGTAGCGGGTTTACAACAAAATTTTAATTTAAAAAGTTACAGAACCAAACTTAAAGAGAGCGAAATCCTAGAAGTAAACAAAGAAAATTAAAACAACCATATGTTTAAGAGCATTATTAAATTTAGACTAAACAGCTGTATACTAAACATACAGTTCAAACAAAAGTCCTGAACATACAGCCTAGAGTAGTGCGTTCTCATCACCACCGGGCACGTCGTCGTTGGCGGTGATTTCAACGCCGAACCGTCGAGTGGGGAATGCCCTCTACTAACTCCAGGGGGGAAACACATCCTGGACTTTATCGCCAGGGGCCGGTCTCGTCGTCCTCAACCAGGGCGACAAACCTACTTTTTCGGCGTCCCGGGCAGAGAGGCACGATCCCCGACGTCACCTTTGAGTCTGAGTCGCTCCTTCCGATAATCTCTGGCTGGAGAGTTGTGGAAGACTACAAGGGGCAGCCACCCACCAGTTTATCGTCTTTGACCTGCATGATTAGGCAAATGGTAGAGCTTCCGCATCTCGGAAAGGGCCACGCCGGTTTAACATCAAGAAACTGAACGTGGGTCAAGTTCACCGAAGTCATCTCTCGGGGAGCCTCAGGGAATCCTGGTGAGGCTGGAGCCGAGGCACTAGTAACATCCACAAACTGATAGTCTCGGCCTGTGACCAGTCTATGCCGCGAAGGAAACCCCGACGCGAAAAACAACCCGTCTACTGATGGACTGAAGAGATTGTGGAGCTCAGAAGAACATGTTTAAGAACTAGACGAGCCGCCACAAGAGCGAGGATTCCCGCAGACAGGGGTTCGTAAGCCGGAAAGCCTATAAGGCTGCGAGATTATCTCTCCGCCGAGCAATCAACAGGAGCAAGACGAATAGCTGGAGGAGACTTCGTGACTACGTTGACTCCAACCCTCGGGGTCTGGGTTACAAACTTGTAACACAGAAACTGGGCGCCCGCTCTCCACCTGCCATCATGGAGGGCCCCACAATGGGGAGGATCGTCGCTGCGTTGTTTCCTGAACATCCACAGCGACCGGCGGTTGACTTCGGACGGGTAGAGGACGTTCCACTTTTCACATTCGAGGAGCTGGAAACCTCCATTCTCTCCCTGAAGAGCAACAAGGCTCCTGGCCTGGACGGGATTCCCAGCGAGCTTTAAAATAAATTACTAGTGGCTTGTAGGGCAAAGGCCCCTAAAATAAAATTGGTAATGTTGTCTCCAACAATAAATTTCAATGTATCACCTCCTTGCAGTATTTTCGTATTTTTCTCAAGCTGTAGTGTGAATTTACACCGTTTTAATTTGTGATAAAATATTTCCAAATGTTGACGAAACTTTTTGGAGGTATCAAATCAGTAATTTAAAAATAATATCCACTGTATTGAAATACAATAGTCTGGAGGAAAGATATATCATTGCACTATTAGACTACCGGACGTGGTAAAATTAGTTTAAAATGAAACATGTTCAAAATGAGCTTGTAACTCAAGTAAATATAACAGTTCAATACAACATAAACCCATTAATACTGTACTCTCCTTCACCCTGGACCCCTGTGCCCCCTATTCCCCACACTCGACGTGACTCCATGCCTCCACGTGCCTCCGTTCACCTTTGATGACCCGTGTTCATGTACCCCCTATGCACCCGGAGCCAAAGTACCCCCCATGCCCCGTACCCCCCTTGCCAACCATGCCCCTGTACCCCCCATTCTCCCATGCGCACATGCCTGCAGTTCTTCCCAGTGGGCTCCCGTGCCCCCTTCCGTGCCACCGATGTCTCTAGTGTTCCTTGTGCCCCGTTTTCCATGCACCCATGTCCTACTCCCTCGTGCCCCTATGCCCATCTGCCCCCCGTAAACCGTGCCACCGACGAACCTAGTGCCCATTGTGCCTTCCCAACCCTGCTCCACCACATGCCCCCGTACCCCACATGCTCCGTGCCCTCAACGCCCGACGTTCCAGCCCGTGGCCCCCGTTGCCCCGTTGCCCCGTTGCAGCGATGCCCATTTAGCACTCTTGCCACTGCCGCCCCTAGTGCGCCTTGGACCCCCCGCAACCCCCACCACCACGTGCCCCAGTGCATCCACGAGCATACCCAGAGTGCCCCTTATGCCCCCTTGTATCCTGTGCCACCGACACCCTTCGTACCCCATATCCCCGAACCCCTTGTGTTCCCCCATGGTCACGTGCAGCCATCCCGCCGTCCCTACCCGTGCCCTCATGTGCCCCTCGCCCCTAGTGAACCTTGTACCCCGCAACCCCCACCGCCACGTCAACCAGTGCATCCCCATGTCTCCCCAGAGTGCCCCCTATGCCCCCGCACCCCTTTACCCACCATGCTGCTGCGCTCTCATGCTGCCCTTCATGCCCCCACATGCGTGAACCCCCTGTGCTCCCTATGGTCACGTGTCACCCCTCCCCGCCGTCCCTCCCCGGTACCTTCTTGCCCTCCTGTGCCTCCCCCTGTGCCCCCTATTTCCCCCAGGTCTCCCCCCGTTCCCTCCATGATCAACGTGCAGTCATGCTCGCCTATCCTCCCTGTACCCTATGTCCCCCATACCTCCACCTTGCCCCTCATGCCCCCTGTATCCAGTGCCACCGACACTTCTCATGAACTTCGTGCCCCCATATCCGTGAACCCCCTGTTCTCTTTCATGGTTCCGTTCCGCCATCCCCACCGTCCCTCCCCGTACCACCGTGCTTCCTGAGCCCCTGCTGTGTCCCTCTATTTTCCTAATGTCTCCCCCCGATCCCCATGCCCCCTTACCCTCCGTGCCATCGACGTCCCTCGTGCTTTGATTGTAGTCTATTTCATCTGTTCATTAATGAAATAGAACATTAATATATTGTTAGTTTTCGCACACTATCATTTACACAAAAAGCTCGTCGTCTTTATGGATTAACGGGCATGTATTGTTTCCCTATGACCTACGTAAAAAAATAAGCAGAGAATGGATAAAACAAAATATTCTTCATGCGGAGGTTATCCAGTGTTAGTAGACTAATTTACATATAATGATTCAGTGGAAAATAAACAAACACTCAACAAAACGATTCAACCTCTTCAACTCTAAATACTTATCATAATTTATAGTAAGAATTAAACCAAATCAGCTAATATATAAAGCAGTAATGTAGTAACTAAATGACATTGACCAAGTAAATGCATTAACCATTATATCAACCATGCCTCATATACTCAAATTTTGACTTTGGTATATTCAGCATAAAAATCATCTAATCCTGAATCCTTAAATGACATAAATAGGGTCACAAAGATGAAATATCTTCTTTGGATCCGTAATCCTTTCATGAATATTTGTGTTCTCACTTTTTATGGCCAGTGTGCATTTTTTATAGTGCAAGTTTTAAAGAGTTATAATTATATGGTTATCTTAACTCAAAATATCTGCTCAATAACCAGCCTGAGTATGATAAAAAATATACACTCTGGAGCATCTGTTTAATCACACGTGTAGATCTAAAAATCTTCTTCCCATTAGATTAACATTGGAACTTCAAGGTCCAATGGGGCGAAGCCCGGGGAACTTTGGACAATTCTGGTATTTTTCCTTGCGTCCTTGGACCTCAAGCTTCAAAATGAGCCATCATACGTTACCCTATCTTTCTTCTAACTCGAGATATTTCGTGGGACCGATTCGCTTACGGAATTATATATATAGATTTACAATTAATGCTGACTTGTTGTCGAGAATGTATAACGCTTGTTTGGGTAGGAGGGAGTGTTTATGGGCTCCCTGGGAAAACACCTTTCGCGTTCCTGCATATCTGTTGCGGCTCATCGAGGATTATTTTCGCTCTCAAAGCCTGATTTACGACACGAGGGACGAAACGCGTACGATGAAAGTCACTTCTGGTGCCACGCAAGGTTCAATACTCGGCCCGGATCTCTGGAACGTTGACTATGACAGCCTCCTGATTTCCGAGATGCCGGAGGAAACCACTTTGGTTGGGTACGCCGATGATGTCGCAGCTCTTATTGCTGCACGCAAGCGTTGAGCTGGCCCAACTAAAGTTTGAACCGAGTCATGCGTGTGTGTCAACACGTGGATGTCGGATCACGGTCCTCAGTAAGACGGAGATTGTGATCCTCACGAAGAATGGGATCGACACCGTCGTCGCGTTCCGAGTGGGAAGGAAGGTGGTCCAATCAACTCCTGCTGCTAAGTTCCTCGGGGCTATGCCTACCCCGAGGGGACACGAAGTTAAGCTGGAGGGATCAGATATTCCCTACGGCGGACAAGGCCGCTAAGAGTAGTCACTTACCTTAGTAGGCTGATTGTTGGGGGTCCAATGTTGGGGGTCCCCGATCCAGCAGAAGACACGTCTGTTGATGTCCATAGTCCAGACCCGTTCTTCTTTATGGAGCAGAGGTGTAGGGCAGACATTCTCGATAAAGAGTTATACAGGTTGTGACTCGCCCGGGTTCAGCGTCATGTGACGCTCCGGCTGTGTTTCGCCTACCGACAGTGGCGGAGCCTGCAGGAGAGATCGGCAAGGACACGGCAAGAACAGAAGAGCCCTCCCGAACCTTCCAGCAGTGGCAACACAGCTGGGAGCACGCCACCCGAGGACGATGGACTGCGCGACTTATCAAGAAGGTCCAACCATGGGTGGAACGGTGCATGGGGAGGTGGACTACTACCTGACCTAATTCTTGACAGGTCACTGCTATTTTCGGTCGTACTGAACCGGATGGGAAAGACCGGTTCACCGGACTGCATTTATTGCCCGGGCGTTCCCGACGATGCGGAGCACACCTTCTTCCGCTGCCCCCGTTGGGAAGGGCTACGCCCTGGAGGCCGCACAAATTTTTGGTGCATTTTCGGTGGACTCGGTCTGCCAAAAGATCTTGGAGGAAGAGGTCAACTGGATTGATTATCACAGTTCGTACGGGGCATCCTTCTGGAAAAGAAAAGCGATCTGGACCGCGAAGTGGAACAGATCCTTTGATCGAGTGGCTGGATAAGAAGGAGCGAGCCCCACGGGCGTAA
The DNA here is from genome assembly GCA_030545055.2 of Neoaliturus tenellus. Lineage (NCBI taxonomy): Eukaryota > Metazoa > Arthropoda > Insecta > Hemiptera > Cicadellidae > Neoaliturus > Neoaliturus tenellus. Next base: position 17,280 of record JAQYXR010001270.1, on the reverse strand, counting down.
GCAAAATTTGGGCGAAGCCTCACCTAATGTGACGAACAATTCCAGTTTAGAATCCCAAAGAGTAGAGGAGGTATTTTAGTGGGTAAGCCCGTTTTTAGGGGAGCCCCACACTACAGGCTGGCCACCTGTGTGCGTAAGGCATTTTACCAGCCCTCCCCCTAAAAAAAATAAATAAATAGTCGCGGGTCAAGGTCGATAGGCTTAATTTAAAATTACAGCTGCAGAACTTTAAACGGTGGGGGGCATACCAAAATTTCTTGCGAAACACTACCACATTTTAAAAATTTTCAATATGTATAATATCTAGTTTGTATATTTAAAAATGTTTAAGTAAAATGTTGCTTACTTTTTGGAACTCCATGGAGTTGACGTTTTCACGTAAACATTTTAGGTGCCTTAGAATAATAAAATGACACAAAAATAAATTTGATACATCATAGATACTGTATAGTCATTATGTACAAAATGAGAGATAGAAGTAATCCTCATATCACCATTTCAATCCCAGACATATTCGAAATTGACCTTGTGTTATTATTTATTGCAGGGTTTCTACTTCGTTTCACTTCATGTTACTGTTATCCAAAATATTTAGAAACATCAATAGAACCTCAACAGTTTGTTTTTGAAACCCCTTAAAAATTGCATACATTTAAAGGTTTACATTAAAGTATGTGTTTTAACGTAATTTAAAAAAGTACATTTAAAAGTATGTCTTTTTATGTATGTTTTAAAAGTATGTAATTTTATGTAATTTAAAAGTATGTGTTTAAAAATTTACTCTTAGATTAATTTAACATTTTCGAATAAATTTTTAAAAGTAATAAAATATGTTTACATAACATTGTAAATTAATTTTGTGTGCTTATTGTCATAGGATTGAAAACTCATTTCAAGATATTACTATCTTTGAATTATATTTTTGATAACGTTAAAATTGTCCTACATTATTGAAGACCTAATCGAAGAAAACACACGTCGTGCAATAATTTTAAATACGTTAGCAGAAACTACAACGCTGTTCCATTTCTGAATGTATGAATCCCAACAATTATACCACTAATTATTTTTTCTCCGAACAGCACAGCGTCACAGAGCCGGGCCAGAAACCAAGCTCTATATCACGTCACGAGCAGGACCGGGGTCGGACGTTTCTGTATTTTATCGCTGTTTTTATTGGAAGTCGCTGTCTTGGAGGAAGGCTCAATTGCATTTTTACGTCTTGTCTTTAGTTTTAAACTTTCAATTTTACCATTCACACTTAGTTTGATGACCAAAATAAAGTTCACACATAGTAACTATGTCTGTTAATTATGATGATTTAATTTGATTTTGGTATAACAGTGTTTTTAACAAACTTATTTCATAAAGAAAGCCCCAAACATATAGAATTTGGCCTAATGTAATTTTATTCATAAACACAAATCCCATGCAAAAGATACAAACATAAATCTTACATTTACAAGTTACATTAATAAGACCCGTCGTCAGGTATAGCGAACCGTTACAAAAATATTTAGAAAACAAGTATGGACCTAATTTTCATATATTCTGGCGTTGAACTCAAAATTGGTTGCATTTAAATTTCACTCAAATCTGAACTAATATTAAACTTTAACTAGTAATATATTCATTAAAATTTTATAAATAGTGTAATTATTACTAATACCATAGAACCTGTGTTTTAATTAACATAAATTCAAAATTATTTAAGTTGTACAAGGGGGACTGAAAGAAACCCTTCGCCCACCAATATTAAAACAACAGGCGTTGTCGCAGTGTCAGGCATTTGTACGGGCGGTTATGTAAGAATCTATAACAGGCTTAACACCCACAGCTGTGACGTCATCCTACACACCTGATGAGCCCCGGGAAAGTAACAAGTGCACTTGCATCAGCCAGACAATCGTGTTATGTAAGTTAAACACGGACACTTTAGACAGAACTACAAACATATTGTTAAGAAAAGTGTTTATTGTTTAAAAGTTAATATTTGGACTTATTTTATACCTACGTGCAATGCAAAATGTAAAATGGAAGTATTATAAGTTTAAAACTGCAATTTTTAAGTTTGTAATTTAAAGCCACAAGAGAGTTTTTTAGTTTATATTTTAGCTCTGAGTTGTATTTAATCAAAGAACTCTAACTTTAACTAACTTCAAAAACCCCTAAATGTGCTCTGCTAAATATCATAAGAAATGAAAAATTACTTAAATTACGATTGTATTCCTATTTTATAATAAGAACTACAGAATTTATTGTCCTGTTTCATTTGTTTTTATCACCGAAAATGGGAGTAGGAATAAATAAACCAGCAAAGGTTGTCAGTTACGTGTTTCATGTTTGTTTTCGTTTTACTGGCAAACTTTTTCTGGGTAATCAAACGCAACCAAAAGTCTTTTACGTGTGAAACCACTTTCACCCAAGTTTGTAATGGTTTCCATCAGTGGAACAATCCTTGAAGTAGAATTTGTGCTGGTATTGGTATATTGGTTATGTTACATTTCCAAATACAGCAATTTCAAAATTGATGTGGGCAGCAATGTAACACATAGTGATACAATTATAAGCCTTGCTTTTCTTAGAAAACTATTTGTTAAATTAAGGAAATAAATTGATTTAAATTAAAGGTGTTACAAAAATTACGTCGATATTTATAATTTAGTAAAATGGCGTAATCACATTTATGAAAGTGTAACAAAGCACGATAATGGGACATTCCACATTTTGTAATAAAACCATCAAATTCAGTTTAATTTTCATTTATTCATTTTTTATTGTTTCCAGATCATTCACTGACTGGTGCAACAGTCAACAGTTACCACATCAGTCACCGACTAGTGAATAAGTCACCAGGATTCCAGCATGTAATCACCAGGACAGTCAAGGACTTGTGTATCAGTAAGCAGGTTTTCAGGACCCAGTCGCCAGGTTGGTCAACGGACTTATGCATCAGTCAGCAAGTTTCCAGGTTCCAGTCACCACTTCAGTCACGGGTTTGTGCATCAGTCACCAGGTTTCAAGGTTCCAGTCACCAGGTCAGTCACCGACTGGTGCATCAGTCACTAGGTTTCCATATTCCAGTCACCAGGCTAGTCGACGACTTGTGCATCAGTCACCAGTCACCAGGTCAGTCAAGCACTTGCGCATCAGTAACCAGGTTTTCAGGTTCAAGTCATAAGGTCAGTCACTGACTTGTGCGTAAGTCACCAGGATTCCAGCTTCTAGTCACTAGGCCAGTCAAGGACTTGTGCATCAGTAACTAGGTTTTCAGCATTCAGTCACCAGATCGGTCACCGACTTATGCATCAGTCACCAAGTTTCCAGGTTCCAGTCACCTGCGACTTTTGTATCAGTCACCAGGTTTTCAGGTTCCAGTCACCAGGTTTTTGTTGTTTGGTCTAGGAGTTGTGTATCAGTCACCAGGTTTCCAGGTTCCACTTCAGTCACGGACTTATACATCAGTCACGAGGTTTCCAGGTTCCACTCACCAGGTCAATCAGTGGGTGTCCATATGTTACCATGTTTTTCAGTATAACTAAAACAACGGATGTAAATCCTGTTTCATGCTTATTTAATCTCCTGTACCGCTTCTCATTCCACGCTCGCGGTGTCCCGCTCATGCGCATCCACATGCATATGCATCAGGCCCCCGCTCGTCCATCAACGCGACGCTCGTTCCCACAGTCTCTAAATCTTTCGGCTCCACTGTTATGTGCAGTTTCCTGACACTCATTTAGAATAAATTTGTCACTCGTCCTCACCGAAACATGTGGAAGATTTATTAATTTGTTTGCTTTTTTGTAGTACAAAATTTTAAGCAATTGACTTTTTGTATCAAAATTTGGTTTAGTTGCTGTTGTGTTATTGCTTATATAATTATTGGATAGTTTTTAGCTAGCATGGGTGGTGTGTAGAGTGATAACATCTATGGTCAGAAAAATATACATTCGATAAAATACACTTCAAAGTTAAATTTCATAGTTTTAAATCATTTACAAATAGTGTTTCCAACAGAATCGTTATTAAGGATACTTTGTCATTAACGACTTACTTGTTCATGCATTGTTAAAATACAATTTTTTATTTTTAAATAACATATTATAGTAGGCCTAGTAAAAAAACTAAACGATAAATATTGTTTAAAATAAAAATATAAAAAAAACGTTAATGACATTTAATATATAAACAATTTTGTAATAATTCATACGATTAATGATTAATCGGGGAAAATATTTATGCTATTTTTAGTATAGTTATTTTATACGATTAAAAAAATTTAGCCTTTGTATCTTAGTAATATAATTATTTCATTTTAAAAATAAGACGGTATATTGTATCTATTTAAATGAACCTCTAAACAGAGTCTGTAAGATGAACCTCCACTTCATTTATGTTATTTTACTTTAAATAACACAAATTAAAACCTTTGACACCCAGTAGTATATAATGAACATTATTTTATTCCAATGGACTTACAAAAGATTTAAAAGTTTGTTAAATAGTGGTTAAACTTAGTTTGATGGATATAAATTAAAAAATAATAAAATAAAAACAGACACACACACACACACACACAAACACTGAATTTGTTTCTAATTAATTTAGACCTGAGAGAGACCGGTTGCGTTATAGAAAGGTGGCACCACCACATTTAGCACCGTCTCATTAAAGTACATTAGTATTTATTATGCACACTCTTGACGACCGCTTTCATACTGACACCCTCTGCGTCGGTGATGTTTTGTTTAAGCACTTAATCATCTTCACGGTGATGTTGTGTACTTGTGAAGGCTACACTTTTTGACGTCATATTGTATTGATACTAAGTTTATTGTACTATAACTTAAATAATTAAAATAATCTTTTTGGTGTATGAATTTTTTGTTTATTTTTCAGTAAAAAATTAAGAATTTACAATCATTTAATTTTTTCAACGGTCGCTGAATAATTTCACATGAGTATTATTCTTTGAAAATTATTCGGGATATATGTTAAAAAAATTTTCCATTAATTACATTTATTTTACATGAATTTACAAAATAAATTTTTGATTCAGTTGAAATAATTATAAAAAAGTCACAGTTTTCCAATCTTAGTTTTCCAATTGTTAGTTCCATCTTTGTAGACTAACAATTGCCTAGTAATGTCGTACTATTAAACGTTTCTTTTCTTTATACGTTAACTTTTTTTGTTTTGTTCAGTATGACTTTTTAAACCGGGTTATCGTTTTTAGTCGGAGTTTTATTTTTAGTTTACATCGTTATTAAAAAGGTTCAGTATACTTTTTTAATTTTTTTTCTCTGCTTATTTACTTTTAATTATGTCGTGATTGAAATTTTCTCCATTGGTTGGAAGCATGTCTTGAAAGATATTTAGTCTAATCAAGGTAAAATGACACATGAGTGCTCATTCGGTAATATATATACATACACTATATATATATATATATATATATATATATATATATATATATATATATATATATATATAGATAAATACACCTACTACATAAATAAATCATAAGTCGGCGGTGTGTCCAAAGACTTTACAGGTTTCAGCAGCACGAGCACGACAAAATCTAATGTCAGTTTGCTGACTAGGCGAGTCGTGGGCTGCAATCCTGTTAGCGCCGAGGGGACACGTACTTGCCCGTGTCGCCAGACGGCCAACTGTTGCGGTGGATATTTTTTCTAACTTTCAAAATTACATGGGAAATAGAAGATATTATTTGCTCCAAGACATCAGTAATAAAACATTTTATAATCAAACCATAAAATTCAATTTTATTTTTGTTTATTTATTATTGTTTGTATTGGCGGACTCGAGATCGTGTTTCTAGCTCGAGACAAAATCAAGAACTTGAAACGATCGAGAGTTAGTAAAACATTTTTAGCCGAGTACCGTACAATATTTTACATCACACTACACTTTGGAACAAATTTTAAACAAGTGAAAAATATTTTATTCGCCCTTAACAATAAAACATGACCTTAACTATCGTAGTGGGATGCACTGCTTGGTTTTTCCGGTTGCTAGGCAACCACTTTACATTAGCTACCAGTTTCCATTTGTTTCCAGTGGGCAGTGGCAAGTTGTATGGCTGAAAATATTCGGCCATGGACCTGGAAAGCATGATTTTCGGTGTTAGAAGTGAGGGTTGAAAACAGGAGATATTAATGTATAGATATAAATGAGAACATTAATTTCATTTGATTTTGTGTTGGCACCAGCCTTTAGGCCGTAGCCTCATGGTGGTCCCCCTTCCCTTGCGAGTGACCCGTACCTAGCGATGGCCATACCAGGTCGGTCTTAAGAACAGGATTATTATGGGACATAAGTCCCAAATCACAAATTAAGGCGGATTAGACCCCCACAGAAACTGTAATTCAACAGGCCCGTGGTACTCAACCGGCAATAAACTCAAAATCAACAAACCGCTGTGAGTGCCAGTGGCAGCACTATCCAACTACTTCTCAACTTTCGTTTGTGAGCAACGCCCCCAGTAAAGCCTGGAGGGACCCCATAGCTGAAGCTATGTGCCGAGCATGCCAGCAACCATTGCCCCCTCGAGTTCACCCCAATATCCGGACTGACTGAAGCCAGGGCCTTGAACCGGATCCCGAGGTTTCCATTTTAAGTTTTACTTGGGCCATGGGTGTTTCCCAAACGCGATAACTATGTCTCTAGGTTTCTGCACGCCCATAATGGGGCGCCGGTGCGCTGCAACCACGACAGAAGTCGACGGAAGCCCCAGATCCCCGACACCCTGAGTCATTACTTTCTAATGGGGAAGCTGGAGCGAGTCTACCCAGTAAACGCGCGATTGGCAAAGCCACCTCCACCAGGGCACGGCACAGCTGCACACCTTTGTGTTTGATAATTACAACCTCCACAGCGAAGGCTCAGCAAGGACTCCATGGGAGACCAGGCTTACTTCAATATTGAAGAGGGCCACGCCCGTTCTCCCAGACCCGAAAGACTGGTATTGGGTAGAGGGCACCCCAGTTCTAGGAGTAGCACGCCTTGAAGTTCAACGCACAATAAATGAGAACAAATGAATCGCTAACTAAAGTGGCGAAAAAAGCGCTAGAAGTGGCCCCGCTTCCCCCACCACTTTAATTAAGGTGTTACCACCATTGACCCGCCACATCTCAGTAAGCTTTCATCTTCATTATAATTGCGTCTTGTTTTTTACATTCCTTTATTTCAGCTCAAATCATTATTATTGGTGGATCCACTGCATTTTTGTTTGTTTACATTCTTTGACTTACCCATTACGGTGGCTGGGGAAACGGCTCGTTCTTGCAAAGCCATACTAGATTACTCAAGCCTAACCGCTAAATGGCCATGACGTCATTTTGGTACACGTATATGTCGTAGTAAGTTTGGACATCGCTCAATGATCTCCAGCTGGAAGCTCCGTCCACGCGGGTAGCGATGAGAAATCTCTCATCACGGTAGAGATTCCAGCTGGAGATCAGAGAGCGTCAAATACGTGTGCCAAAATGACGCCATGGACATTTAGCAGTTAGGCCTGAGTAATCTAGTATGACTTTGGTTCTTGCAGCATGGTTTCAGAGATAAAGATTTTCTTATTTGAGCGGAGCGAGCGAAGCTCCTATACTCTGGCTTTTTATTTACAAGTACTCCTCCTGAACGGCTGGAGTGATCCTCACGAAATTTTGCTCGGTCATAGTAACCATCTATGGGAAGGTATAAATCTGAAATGGTCCAAATCGGACATAAGGGTTCTGCCCTACGGCCCTTTAAAGTTACTATGTTATTTTAATAGGAGAAATATTTTATTTGGTTTGTTTACTTTGTGTTGATTATACAGCTGTTATAAGGATCAAATTTAACTGCAGACTGTTACCATCAGCCGTTTGTGAATACAGTAGTTTTATGTGAAATCGTTGTTTTGTTTATTTTATTGGTTTATTTACCTTTGTACGTAAATGAAATGCCACGTTTACGGAGAGGAGGTGCAAATCTTGGACGACGCACCATTTAATATCTTGTAAACATATAATACGCCGTCACAGCAAACCTGCGTAATCAAAAATTATTAGAGTACCTATTGCAGACTTGTGGCGAGTAAGCGCAGCGAACAACCTAAATCTGGTGACGAGTGTGTGCAGCGAATGAGCCGACAAAATTGGTGAGTGAGCGCAGCGAACGAACCAAGTTGACGGCGAGTGAGTGTAGCGAATGAGCTCACTTGAATTACCTATAATACATTTGATGTTATTGATTAAAAAATAGTCACTCCGCTTAGTATTGCAAGCAGACAACTGCATTGTATACCTAGTTATATTTACGTATTGATATAGTGTGATAGAAACTACTTTATAACTGAAACATCTGTAATTCGTGGTTTGCTAGCATTTATCTATATATTAATACGCAAGCATGTTTCATTTCCTCCTTTTTTCTCAGCTCGTGTGCATCGTAGGATAAATCCGAGCATACCGTTAGAAAGGTATAGTCCTGTAGATGAGCAGAATCACATTCTAATTCACATCGGACTCCAGGGCTGCGCCCCACAGGCTTTCAAAGTTCCAATGTTAATCTTATGGAGAAAGGAGAATTGAATGAATCATTAGACAGCTGTTGTAAAAACAACTGCTAGAAAATTAGGAAGAACAGATGTTTTAGTTCTAAACTGTTTTTAAGCTTCTTGAGTCCAGATCAACTGAAATTTTGATCGAATTTCGATCAGGAGGCGGTCTCTAGTTATTATTAATACGCAAGCAGGTTTCATTTCCTCCTTTTTTCTCAGCTCGTGTGCATCGTAGGATAAATCCGTGCATACCGTTAGAAAGTTATAGTCCTGTAGATGAGCAGAATCACATTCTTATTCACATTGGACTCCAGAGCTACGCCCCACAGGCTTTTAAAGTTCCAATGTTAATCTTAGGGATAAAGGAGAATTGAATGAATCATAAGACAGCTGTTGTAAAAACTACTGCTAGAAAATTAAGAAGAACAGATGTTTTAGTTCTAAAATGTTTTTAAGCTTCTTGGGTCCAGATCAACTGAAATTTTGATCGAATTTCGATCAGTAGGCGATCTCTAGTTTATTATTATTACAAAAGCTGATTCAATTACAATGATTATTATTACAATGATTCAATCAATTACAATCCTCCCATAAAATTAACATTGAAAATTTTAAAAAGCCTGTTAAGCGTAAAAAAGGCTTTAGAATTTCGTAAATATTCCAATACCCATTTATTAATTAATAAACCTTTATAACTGGTAAATACTTTATGTTCTAGTTCTAGTAAAGTAAGGGCCAAAACAATGAATAACATATAGTCATTTGACTTGTAATAACTGTAATGGTTATCACATAGCAGCAACATCCATGTTGGAAATGCAAATCACATAGTGAAGCCTCATCGCTGTGCAATCATGTGGCAATGATAGCTCACTAACTGCATCCAGCCCTTTGACAGTTATGTACTATTGACTTCTAGCTATCTAACATGACCTAAATCAGATAAAATAGAATGGTAAAATTTTTTTACCAAACTGTTGCAAAACTTTAACATTACTTTTGCGCTTTTGATAAAAAAAAAAATGCATGCCCCACCCCACCAAAAACATTAGACCAACTGATATAAGATAATTAGCGATATTTTAAGTGAAACTATAACTTAAATCTTAAATTGGTAGCTTAATATAACAACAAAGAACAATATAGTGTTATAAAACTAGTGCATTGTAGTTTTGTTGACGACAATAGTAGTTTATGCAACGATTTAATTATGAGGGCCTTTAAGCCTTGAGTGATATACAGGGTGGAAAAAGTCGTTGAACGATATAATATCTTTAAAAATATTTAAGTAATAAACCTAAAACATGATTTTGAGTGACAAAGTCTACTTCCTGAACTCGTATTGTTTTTGGACCTCCAAGGGGGGACAGTCCACAAGGAGTGAGAGGAAAATCTTAATTGTAAGAGTAGGTCAATATGTATATCATATTAAAGGATATAGGAATAGAGGAATTGCCGCAAACCGGCCTCAAAAGGATGGATGATCAAATAAAAATTGGTAGGTTTTCAAACTTTGCCTTTAAAATCATATTTCTAAACACAAAAAAGCAATAACCCCCGATCCACTTGACCTCTTGAGGTCGGGTTTGTGGCAAATTTTTCAGACTGCAATGCCCTTTGCAATGATTATTAAATGACGTAGGCCAATGCAGATTCCTTGACGACGTCCACTAGGGACGTCCCTCAAAAGGTTAAGTGGGGAGTTATTGCATTTTTTGGTTTTCAGCAATATGGTTTTAATAAGTTTGGTCGCTTGCCATTTTTGACTCGACCATTCTTTTGATGTCGGGGTTTCGGCATTTTACTCTGTTCTTAGATACGTTTAATTTGATGTACACATTGACCTATGTTTACTTTTAAGATTTTTCTGATTCCTTGTGGACCGTTCCCCCTTAGAGGTCCAAGGACAATAAAATACTTTAGAAAGTAGTCTTAGTCACTCAAATTTAATTTGAAAATTTTTAGTTTTGTTAAATAAATACTTTAAAAAACATTTAAGTGTTTTCAGACTTTTTCCACCCTGTATATGTCAGAACACAAGCGAAGCGAGTGGCTTAAAGGCTGAATACAACAATTGCATCAACTACTTTATCTATGACCTACTTAAATTTGGTAAATTACTGTAATAAACGTGTCACAAATGTATACAGGGTGTCTCGGAACTCTCTGTAATATTTGTTCCTTGCATCGAGACAAGAGAAAAATATTATACAAATAGAGGTCTAAAATCCATCGTTAAGATGCTACCCACAATTTTGCTTTCTTCACATAATAATTTTTATTTCCGTAACGGATGGTTGTATTCAGTTCATATTTGGTATAAATATTTATCATATATATAATTTTGGGATCTGATTAACGAATACTTTCAATATTTTTACACAATTTAACTTTTGACATGACCTTGGGACTTGTAAGCTTTCTTAGACATTTTGACTTAACCAATAAATTTTAAAGAAATGAATCCTAGGATTTTACATTTTTAGTGTTTCGAATGCTGGGATTTCATAAATCCTAGGATTGTGATTGATAGAATTCCAAAATCCTGGGGTTTAAAAACATAAGGTCCCATAAAAAATATTCAGACTATAACTATAAAATACCTAAGCCAATACAAACTTTCATGCAATATAGAATCAGAAAGGTCACCTAACCTAGCGTGTGTTTCTCTGAGATATCTGATTCTATATTGGGTCCGTTCCTTTGTAACCTTATCTTCAAACGTGACCCACTTTGACATTATAGGTTTGTCGGTTCTGAATCGTTTAAAGATGATCCTAGCACCAGTATACTGGGTGAGTTTCAAAAAGTGATCCAATAGCTGACTATTTTATTCTATATCAGTTAGTACGGTATAGTTCTTATGGGGGGCACCCTTTACTTTTTATGTTGCTTTCGGGTGTTAGTTTCCATTTTTAAAATTTTCCAATATGGCGGCTATTAAAAGAATTATAATTTCAATAATAAAAAATAACAACTTCAATATGAACCCCCTTTTTAATATCAATTTTTACTCTACACACAGTTTTAAGACCTTTTTTATAATTTTACATTTGCATATAAACATAAAGGTTAGGGAGCTAGGGACGATTGAAGTTCATTTTTAATCCCATAAGAATAACATGGGCCAAACTTTAACCGTCTGTATCTTAGAAACTATTCATTTTTATTAACTCTTTAAAATAAAAAATACTCAAGAATAAAAATATCTTAAAATGATTATTTAGGAACATTTCGCTCATAAAACTTTACATATAAACCAATTGACTTTCCAATAAAATATTGTTCCAAGTTATTTTTAAGGGACTAAAATGAACTTCAATTGCCCTTAGATCCCTAACCGTAAGAATTAGAGACGTCTTAGATTGTCTTTTATTATAAATGCCATAAAATTGTGTGTACAATCCAAAAACTACATTAAAATATAGCGGGTTCTCGTCTAAACATTTTTAGTTTGCCGCTATATTGGAAAAATGGCGAAAAAATTGAAAATTGAAATACACACATGAAAGCAACATAAAAAAGTAAACGGGCCCCCCATAAGAAGTATACTGTCAAATATAGAATAAAAATGTTGATATTGGATCACTTTGAGAAACTCACCCGGTATCTCCAATTAAAACAGCACAAGAAATTGTTTGTAAAGAATCTAAAAAGGTTTCTGTAGTAAAAAAACCATCACCACAGCCCTAAAGGTACTGAATTGATTCAGTAAAATACAAAGGCAGTAAATACAGTAACGACAGCCTCTTCGTGCGTGGATCGAGCTAAAAGGTTTGTGTGTTAATGGGAACCGAGACTCAGCTCGTGTAGATACAACAGATATTTGGCAAACTGTTCTTGAAGGTTTTAACTTAAAGGTTCATCAATCAATTAGAATAAATGAATGTTTAAAAATTTTTAATTTAATTTTTAATTTTAATTTTTAATTTTTTTTTTTTTACATTTAAAAAAATGTAATTTGTGATTTTATGATAATATAATAAATCTTAATCTACCAAAGATTAGCAATGAAAATTCTAAAAGTGAAATAATATTGTATGATAGTTTATATGCCATTGTTCTTTCATTATTTGTTTTATATTGACTATGTTTCCTTTGGTTATCATTATTAATATTTATAGTCCATTAACTTTCAAACAAAATATTTTTCATATGAGTGATAGAATTTATTTCATAATCCCCCTTCAAGTATCTTTAGAGGTTAAAATATAAAAAGTACATTTATAATTTTTTTGTGAATAGAGTAGTTATTGTTAGTGAAATTGTATAGGAAAAATTCAGTGTGTTTTTTATTCGAAACAGAAAGTAATTTAAAATACGTATGAAAAATAAGTTTTGCTACGTTAATTCATGTCAGTGACCAATCACAAATACACACATCCTAATCGGTCCTTATCGGTTTTGCAAATTTGTAAGGAGTGAATGATATTATAATAAACGAAGTATAATACCAAAAAACCCATGAATGCCATGTTCATTGTGGATCTTCCTTTATTGCTCATAAAAATTAATTTAAAACTTAATCCCAACATTATTTTGAAACACTTGTGTTTAACTTTATTTCTCCGTTTTGAACATAATTAGAATAATATTGTGTTATCAATACTTTTTAAGGCTCTTTTCAAGACTAACATACATTTAAAACGGTTGTTCAATCCTTTTTTTTTTAAGTAAATACTTAAATTGAAAGGTATGTATTAATAAATTAGATGCTAATTAATCATTAATAGGTGTATAAAATTGCGCTGAAAAAGAAGCTGAAACACATTCCGAGTGTCCACAAAGTCTTACACTGATAAAGAAACCGAATAGTACAAAAACCAATTATGGTAGGATATCGTTTTGTTTTTTGTTTGAACAAGTGACTTTTTAACATTTTTTTTACAGCTATGTACAAACGCAATACAGCTTTATGTTTGCACTTTGGGTTAATTTTAAATCTTATAAGCAACTTTTTGGATGGTTTGTCAACTTTTTTTCAAGGTTTGGTTAAGATTTCCTAATGGCACACCCCGTCTCTTTTAACAACAATGCACATATGACCTCCTGCATGATAATTTTATACATCAGGTGCACTTCTTCAAAATGTTCACATGAAAAGTATGTCTTTGGACAGGAATAGGGGAGTGAGTTTCGTCGATTCATAGGACACACTGTCACTTCTGTTGCTGACTCAACATTTCTGGTTTTTTGTGTGTATTTTTATGTGTATTTTTAAAATACTAATTTTCATAATTTTATTAAGATTTTTTTTAGTAAACAATCCTTACAGCATGCAATATTAAAGAGTTTGTCGTTTTAACCAAACGTAAAAAAATTACGTTCCATATATAGTCATTAACGGGTCGGTAAAGTACCATCCCCGCCAGTAAATGCAGGAACGACTGGAACCTCCACGTGTGGCTTAGGGCTAAAAGGTTTGTGGTGTAAGCGGAAGTCGAGGAAACCTTCGTTTATATAGTAATCATGACAAGACGATTGCCGAGGTTTTATAAAGTCGTTTTCATCGTGAATTAAAATAATGTTTTATGTTTTTAATGCATTTGAAAGATGTTTAAAATAACTATATAGTAAAAGGTAAATAATTTGATGTATATATAGAATGAATGAGTAGCTTTTTACGATCAATAGACAGTGAGAATTATTTATTAAATTGGTTTTTAAAGTTTTCATATTTCTTTTAAACTTCGTGTGTGTTTTTTGAGAATTTCAGGGAATACGCTATTACGGTAGTACTCATGGTAAGACCTAAGCCCGGGACCATGTTTTCATTTTGAGTTTCCCTGTAACAAAAATACCATTAATTTGTTTTCATAAATATATGTGTGCCCGTGGTACTGATAAATTTTGAAAGGGACCTTCGTTTTGGATTAAATTTAGTATGAAGAGGAGAAAAGGGTATATTTTCATGAGTTCGCGATCCACAATAATCAAGTCATTGGAACGGGGCATTATAGGGCTGCCAAAGTGTCAAAAATTTTTTGACCTTCATTTTCCAAATTTACTACTTTTAACTGAAACTACTAATAAGAGCTCAAAAAAATAAACAGTTTCGTATTTTTAATTTTTTTCTTGGCTTGACAAGTTTCGGAGAAAACCCAAAAATAGGTGTATATATATATATTTATATATATATTTATATATATCACGATATCACTATATCACTACATCACTATCTTGAGACAGGGACCTCACATAGTGGGTATTTTAACCTGAATATGAATGAGAGATGAGTGTAGGATGATTGTGGCGCGATCTTGTAGTCTTGTTACTGACTAAGGCCGACTTTCTCCTTAGGCAGGACTGTTAATTAATAGCCCAACAGCCAATGGTATCTAGGGACCTACAGTTTAACGTGGGATCCGAATATGGTCCAGTTCCCCACTCGGTAAGATTCATCATGGATCTTGGAGCCCAGCTGGGAGGACATCAATGTTACTGGCTGTAGCAGATTGGTGCCATAACACTAACACTCTCAGCAACATCTCGGACCATCTCGCCCCCGCCTGGCGATGGCGGCTGAGCTGATCGTTCATTCAGATTGACGGAAATAATTCTATAAATTAATACTGAAAATAAATAATAGCTATATTTGTGTATTAAGAGCGTAAAATACGTCATTGCCACTCGAAGGGTGCCGCCAAGCATTTTGAGAGTGACAAAAACTATTTAATCTCGTAATACATACAAGGTTTTTTGTACCAACATAATTGCAACAGATTAAATGTTTTATTGTATACAAATTGCCATTTAGTTTATGTTTGATTTGTTTCTTTTGGAGCACACTGTCAACTATCAAACATAACCTCAAACTAAAAAAATAACCAATCACTAAACGACAACAATGTTCAACAGCATGGTTTGTAATAAAAGCTGACTTTAAATAATTGCTGTTTGATTTAACGTATGGTAAAGAGCGTTGCCGCTCTACAGTGGAAAAGAAACGGAAACCGAAATGAACTATTTGGCGTATGGTTTACAGGTGTGGCAATGTGATTATTTTCATGCAGTAGTAGGAAAAATAATAAATGATTATATAAAAATATGTCCTCTACTACGAGTAAAGTAAACATATAAGGCACACGGATCTCGAAAATAACTTATTGTTTTTATCGTTTACCACAGTAACAATTTCTTCAAACTTTGCAAATAGCTTCATTCCCGGATAAAATAATATTCATATAGACCTCATACTAGGGAAAATCACTTTTCATTATCTACTTGAATTAAAATCTTAAAGAAAAAAACTTTATCATAGAATAAAAGAGTTAAAATCAAAAGAAAAATGTTGCTGAAAACAGCTTACTCAACTGTAGTGTTCAGAACCTCTTACTTCAGTATAAACATTTTCTTTTCCATTGTAGCCACTTATTGAATTACTGTATGTAATAACGTATGATAAATATTTTAATCATACTTTGTACTTGTATTTAGGAATGTTTAGTAAATAAAAGTAAAGTAAAGGAATAAAACATATAAGAAAATTGTAAAATTGGAATTGAATTTTTTATATTAATAACGAGGATAAAAATAAACTGCTAACCTTAGAAGTAGAAACAAATGTTGCAAATTCAACGTGTTTTTTAACAAATTTACACAATTGTGCAACATTCTTAGATCCACTTAAAACACTCAAATGCGTGTGCCTTGAAAAACATTTCCAAGCTCAGAATTTTTCCAAACAAACTATGGACTAACATAGTTACTACGAAGAATTGTTCAAGTTTACCGAACAACTGCTTGGCCCGTGGGTACAATATTCTAACTAAACTTCAAAAGAACTTATTTTTATAAATAATTATTTGTTATTAACAGCAACCCCCCATTCTTAAAGATTCAACGTCTGTATATTTCCGTAAAATTTAAAGATAAGAAAAAATTACAATAAATATGACATTTGTAGTTAACTTCGCTTAAATCTCAAATAACATTTGTCAACATTAGTATGATTGTAGAGTTTTTTATTCTCTGAAAATATAAAAGTGAACCATTTCTGGAACGGATAACGGATGTACACGTGTGAACATTAGTGAAATCGATAAATGCGTTATTGATAAAAATAAATTAATATGACTGATTAAAAAGCATTTTTAGTCCAAAGAGATTGCGTAGTATTTTAATTACTACTCAATCACAATCACAATCGCTTTGTGAAGAAAACAATCTACCTTTTGTACCTACGTAATTAAACAACAAAATATGGCACCACATGTATTGTACGATCTTCAATTTATGTAAACTTTTTTATGGCCAAAACAATGATAAAAATTCAAACTTTGTCTAACAATTTATACAAAATAAATCTATGTATCGTTTGGACTATTGCTCTTAAAATAATTTACATTGCAATCCGGCTTTAATTTCTGTCGTGTCTTAAGAACTGGCAATTCCTTGCGTTTAACGAGAGCAGGACGACAAGAACAATTCTAGTGGCAAACATTAGCTAAATGGGTTGTAAATGTTTAACGTTGAGCTAGTAATTGTTTCTCTAATGCGTACTTAGCAATATTCACAGTCATCATAGTAAATGTCAGCATAAATTTTGTGTAGTACTGCATGTAATTAAACAGTTATTACTTAATGAGATTGCTATTAATTAACAAATAAATTTGGTTGTTTACTTTCTGGGAGATAATAGTGACATAACAATGCTTGAAAAGGAATTTTTATAGAATAGAAAGGTGCAGTTTTTAATAGTGAAAGCATTGTTTTCT